>JADKLZ010003044.1:24941004-24956004 GCA_021533235.1 Biomphalaria straminea | reverse complement strand
AAGGTCTGAAAGGGAAACTTTACTTTATTTATATGGGAAGCGTGGTCAAGAGGATAAGTGAGCTTGAACTTGGCTTGGCTTGGCTACCTAGAAGGCTCGAGGTTTGACACCCGACTCGGGCAGTTGTGTTTACTGAGCCTAAAGGCAGCACGGAAAACAAACCCCTAGATGCCCCCTCCCCCCACTGGTCCACAAATGAGATAGGACCAAAGCGCTCTGAGCGTGCTGTAAGCATGTACGTAGCGCTATATAAAAGCTACAATAATAATAATGTATAATAATTACAATAAGGGTGCACCGGAAAGTAGCTATTTGGCCTTATAATATCCGGCCATTTTTCACTATCTGACCATATTCAGCTCCGGCCGAATAGCACTGCAGGATAGTTGACAGGATAATAAAAAGTACGCAGTAGTACCTACATTTCTATTGATATATATTATCCCGAAAGTTAATGTCCCAGCGCTAACTGAGATTCGAACCCGAGACACTTCGGAAACCAAGCACTTTACCCCTCAGCCACCACGGCTTCCTATTGAACTACTTGTTGAATTAAAAGGTTGGACGAAATCCCCAATAAACATTTCACTATCCACACGCCGTTCCTCAATGAGCCTTTTTTTTACGAAGCAGGACGTTTTGGCGACGCCGTTTTGGCGACGCCGTTTTGGCGACGCCGTTTTGGCGACAAGGTCGTTTTGGCGCCGCCGTTTTGGCGATAGGGACGTTTTGGCGCTAAGTACATTATTTACGTTTATTGTATTATTTCTTAAAAAAGAATTATTCATATCTATGTTTTGCATGAGTGTTTGTGTTAAGACATAATTTCTAGTCAAAATTATTAAGTTATCATATTTTTTTTTCGTTAGAGCGGGGGGGGGATAGAATATATATTTTGTTTCTCTCGGTATAAAATAGTAAAAAAGCTGTTTGTTATACATTTTTAAACACATATTTAAGCGAAAATGAAACAATGATAGACAAAAAAGTGAAGCAATTATTTGTTTACATTAACATTGGTTTATTTAATGACTTATGCGTTAGAGAGGGAAGGGATGAAGGGAAGAGTATACACAAGGAGTGAAATGTGAGCGGGAGGAGAAGGGGGGATAGGTGTCACAGGTAATGACCAGTCCCAAATAGATAATCGCCAGATGCATGACGCCAAGGACCAGTGCTCGGTGCTAGTCTTATTTTCATTTGTTTAACTATACCTGCGTCAATGCGAGATGTGTCAACCAAACATCCCTACCAAATTTATGAAAATATATCTTTTCAAAGTATCTTAGTGTCGTGAATTTGTATCTATCCATTTCTTGATTCACGTTAGATTTTGTACTGACCACATTCCGTGACTTGATTTTTACTATGTGTGGAGTTATTGTCATCATTCTGCGTAATAAAGCTTTGCATGTAAATATGCTTTTTTCGTTATATTAAAGTGTGACACTTAGCTAGTACCTATTCAGTATTAATTTCAAATAAACAAATATGTCTTTTAGAAAGACATAGGAAAATGTCATCTAGTACGATTAGCAGAACTCAGATACAAAAAAAAAAAAAGGAAGAGGATAGCATGTCATTACCATTTAGGAATCTGACTTATTATTGGCCAATATTCATGAAAGAAGCAAAACCTTTATATTACAAAAAATTCATACTATACATACAATATTATGGTACAGTGAAATAAACATTGTTATAAAAGCTACGTGCTATATAAATTATCGTCAAATTATATCTCGCGCCAAAACGTCCCTATCGCCAAAACGGCTGGCGCCAAAACGTCTCGGGCCAAAACGGCGTCGCCAAAACGGCGGCGCCAAAACGGCGGCGCCAAAACGTCACGTACCCTTTTTTTTAAATAGCGGGTACCTGCAATTCTAAAACAAGAGAAGGAATATGTGGGAGTTTCCCTGATGTGCTCGGCCTTTGGCCTCGCTTCTAATCTGAGCGCCTTGGGATATGAACCATCGATAATAGGGATGTAATAATTTACATCTGTTTGGATCTTTCCCAGACAGAAGTTTGTTCAGACAGTCATATGGAGACCAGCTTCCATTGGCCTAGACCCCCCTAGAGTTCCAAGAGTCATAGACTCGACTCCTATAACAATAAGTAAGAAGAATAAGAACAGCTTAAAGTGTGTTTAAATGTTATTTACATCCACATATAGTGTGTTGTGTAATTAAAATAATAAACTCACGTACATAAAACTTTCTTGACTCCAAGCCTTCAGAAACTTGACTTGATAAAACAAGAGTAACACTAGGACAACCTGAAGTCGCACCATCATTGATGGAAGCCTGGAACTGCAGCTACGTTTAGTTCATTCAGCTTTAGTATATTTTTTTATTCATAAAAAATGAACATTTAATGTAAAAACAACCTATTTCTTTTTTTTTTAAAGGAACATTTTATATTGATTTTGATAACAAGAACCACACAACTCACACACGCGCGCAAACAAACATAGAATAAAGCATTTATTCTCATACGTCAAAATAGTTACTTTTAACTCTTTATCTCCGTTATTATTTTCCTCTTTCGATAGTATCACTCGTTTTGCTCATTTGTATTTCACTATCCTGTTATGATTAAACTTCAATAATTTATTTGTCGGTTATGTTTGCCTGAATGATAACAGCTCCGCCGGACCCAATATCTGACGTTATTTGAGACCCATGCCGTTGGACGCATTTTATAGGCACTGGAGTGCTTATATCCATTACCACTTCCATGTAGAAGGTTTTACTGTACTCAAAAATGATCTACGCTCTTTGGAAACAATCTGAATTAATCATTCATTCAAATTTACAGTTAAATAATTCAATCTCAAATCCTGGACTATCTAGATCTATGTTTCCATCCATAGTAATTGTTTATCAGAAAATATTATTGTCAGTTATGCATTATTATTTCTGTTGTAATCTAGATCTACTCACCTGTTCTACTGAATTCTTCTAAGAACACAAGGCTATAGAAAGTCAATAGGCTTCACCTGCTAGGACATCATTATATTACTGGCTACCTTGCTACCTGTCTTCATGGAATGACTAGAAACTGTTTGAAGAAATGTTTTTATATTGTCTAATGACATGTATGCTGCATGCAGTGGGTCTGACACGTAGACAGTGCCTCTCCATTAGGTCAAACAAGTATTTTATGTTTCGTTCAGATATAGATATAATGGTTATTCTGTGTGAATAAGCTAAAAAAAAACAATCCTAA
Source organism: Biomphalaria straminea (assembly GCA_021533235.1). Taxonomy (NCBI): domain Eukaryota; kingdom Metazoa; phylum Mollusca; class Gastropoda; family Planorbidae; genus Biomphalaria; species Biomphalaria straminea. Next base: position 24,952,773 of record JADKLZ010003044.1, on the reverse strand, counting down.
ATATGTCATAAATAGACCAGATAAAGTTGAAATGTTTCTTTTTAACAGAGAATTCATTCTTTGATTTGTATCGGACGAACGTCTTCCAGGCCAATACTTCGAGAACCTTTGACAAGTTTATGCTTAGAAGCAATTTCTTAGTTGACCAAACATGACCGTCTCATTGGAATTGACGGGGGCCCCTGGTCACGTGACTTCATTAGCCCATCACCAGGCTTGAAGTTCTCTAGGCGAAACTAAATTGACACTTTTTTTTTCTGCAAAACATTTGTTTTTAAACTTTTCCTGCACTTTTTTTTTTTGTTGAGCTGCTTGTGACTGGACTCTTCTTATCTCATTACTTTCTGCTGAAAGCTATTGTCTGCTAACGAACATTTCCATTAGACGTCATAGTTGGTAAGGCGGGATTGTTTGAGAATGATCCGATCCAGAGTTAGGGCTTGGCCCAGACTTGCTGTATTGTATTGAATAGGGGATGGGCTGTGATTGCTATTTTTTTTTAGATATATAATGTATTTATCAGATAGTTGCTATGTACTAAGTAAGGTTATATGGGATAGTAGCATTGCCCACCGGCCAGGCCCGTTGATATGGTCCCATTCTATATAGGCCTATTTGTACAAATGCTTTTTCTTCCCTAGCGCTTTTATATCATGAAATGGGTTGCCTGAACTAGCCAGGAAAACCAGTGACTTGGCGGAGTTTAGATCATTTGTTAATATGCATGACTGAATGCATGACTGAATGCATGACTAAATGCATGACGCGTAGGACGTATCTAATCATCTTTTTTTTTTGGAATAACGTCTGTATCATATAAGATAAGATATTGTTTGTTTATTGTGCCATGGACCCTCTTCTTTTTTTTTCTTACTTATAACTTGGACCGGCCCGTAAATTTGAATATCACATTTTTCTCCACCCCAACTCTCGCCATAACAAATAGTTTTTTTTTTTTTCCACTATGTGACTATTCTTTTGCTTTTATTATTTCAAAAATTTGATAGGCACAATGGTATTTTTTTTTTTTTGGCCTGGACTTTTTTTTTTACTTTTTACATTTTCCAAACCGTAATGCTTTTTGTTTTTACATTTTCAGCAAAACTTGTTACATATTGGGAATACCATTGTGGCCAGTAGGCCTATATTCGTTTAACTGGAACGGTCCGTTATTATACACCCTCCACTTCTGACCTGTCAATCCGTTTTCTCACCCTCCCCCACCTTTTTGTTTCCAGCGTCGCCTCCGTTCCAACCTTTTTAAAAATGTGAATTCTACAATCAGTTACATCTAATTAGCAAAGCCCGCTTTATAACGCAACCACTCCCAACCATATACATGTTACCTACTCTTTTATTACACTTTCAGACCTTGTGGTCTATAGGGCAGATTACCATAATATCAAGCTGATAATTATATCATCTGATTCTTTAGCCTACGGTTAACGAGGGTCTCATATGACCAGCACAACGACCAAACCGCGTTTACTTTTCCCCAACTATTACCTACCGGTATCACATTTCCTCCAATCCCCTCCACCGCCTTATGAGATAAACTACATTAACTCTTATAACTCGCAACGACGCTCCCAGCGTTGATTTTATCCAGCCATAAAGCTATTCATTCCGTCCAAACTTGGAAAAAAATTCCGGAGTCAAAGAGTTAAACCTCTGAGTATTCCTGTACTTTTCATTTCTTTATCCAAATATTTTAAAGTCACTCTGATTCTTCTCGGCATAAGCCTTTTAAAAAAATTATTATTACCTTCTGCATCTATGCTTGCATATTATTTTGGCCGAACCACTTCCTTACATATTTTAACATATCCCCTAATATAATTGTGGTTCATTATTTAAAGTTTGTAAGATTGATATGTTGCTAGAAAGGGTTCCGTGCAGATGAGAACTCGTTACGTTACGCCTGTTGCTGTTGCTATTTTTTTCCGGAGGTCTTTCACTTAAATACTAGAGTGCAAGATCGAATGCCGAGACAAAGCACCACGGGAAGACTATTTCCCTTTTCTATAGACATCCACCGCATTCGCCAAATACAGCCTCTGGGTTTTACTAACATGCAGGGGCGGCCCTAGCAGTGTGCGGGGCCCTGGGCGAGCGTCAAGCGCGGGGCCCTTAGCCGTAAGGGTAGACTGCATATACCGTAAACTTATCACGCTAACGGGCTCATTCGTCTCTAACGTGTAACAACAATAATAGAGACTGCCTGTACGCCTTATTTTTGTTACAAAACATAAAACGTTAGGTAATTACATTACGTGAGTACATTATATACTGTATTGTAATTGTTCTGCACTAACAGAAGCGAATAGAAAGGAAAACACTAGCGCAATTTAATCTCTCCTCTCTCACTCTGAAAACTCTGAAAAGCCAATTTGACGTTCTATAACAGCGGTTCTCAGCCTTTTTGGCTCTGCGACCCCTTTTTACTTTTCTCCACTCTGCGGAGACTCCTCAACCGTAAAATTACTTTCGTTCATAAGCATAGTAGGCCCAAATCGTAATCATACTGTAAATATATTATATGTATTGCCAAAGTTTTATGTGTAATCACGAAACATACTTAATTACATAATTGTAATATATATTGCTTCTAAGAATTTAATTACAAATATATATCAAACTAGCAGTACCATAACATAAATAATTGACATTATATTTTGTTTTCTTTGTTGTTGTTTTCTAAAACGAGATCCATGTTCATTGTTGGTTCCATAAAGAAATATTACCTTTAACAGCTTGGACTACTAAACGATTATGTATTATTAATAATAAACGAAATAGCTTTCAGTTACGTCATGGCGTCACCAATAAATTCAGAAATGGCGTCACTTTACGTTATGCATTAATTTACATTCAGTTCAACTGTTAAAAATATTTATGCTGCGACAATAAAAATGCTCGAAAAAAAAATCTAATTGAATTGTCTGCAACGTCTGTCCTTGAATGACATTACTAAAGTTGTAACTTTTAAAAACAAAGTGCACTATAAGAGCTGCAATGTCGATACACTTTCACAGACCCGAATTTTGCGGAAGGGCCATACCACGGGCTTTACACAAATATGTAAAAAAAAAATTACTCACGTTTTTAACATGGTGTCACTGGTTCTCCCAAGGCCGCTCGATGTCTATGCACAGTAGCCTATTGGGAAAAAAACTTAATACGTCATCGCCAAGTTGATTGGAAGTTGATTGGCCGAAATAGCTGCACAAGCACATCAACTGATTCAATACAGGCTAGATTACAGTTACAAATAAAGAATCCTTTTCATGCACACTCAAGCCTTTTTTTTTTCCCTTGCAGACTAAAGTAACCGTATATTTAATGTATACGCACCAATTCTTTTCATAATGTAGTGCGAAATAACAGTGCCGTATGACACTTGTAATAAAAATACTGAACATTTCATGAGTTTTTGAAAGGAACAGTATGTAAAAGTTATTAATGAAATGCGAAATGATTATCTATAGATTTTTAAGTGTATGTGGATGTCCTGTGTTCAGGTTCCAAAATAGTGTACGTATAAAAAATTAAATGCCGCAATATCTGACCTTAACGTACGGTGTTGGAACGTATCGCCAGCGAAAGTCAAGAAAACGCTGTAGGCCTATATTTGTTGATTCATTTTCATTTCAAAAGCAACAATGTTTCAAAAGTTGCATTTATGTTAATGTAAATGTTATAAATGACTTTTACATACACAATTTCTCCAATGCAAAGTTCAAACTTTATCATCCCCATTTTCCTAATAAATTCCGTTTGGAAGTCGATATCTAAATATGAAATACGATTTGGAATGGTTGCTTCCAGTTCCATCTACGTGTCTTTATTGTGAACTGTTAAACGATGATAGCCTCTTATAATTGGCAGGTCATTAGATGCAGTGTTTACCAAAACTGAACGGTATTTCGAAATCAAAAATTTATGTTAAGAGCTTCAATGGCAATTGGTATCATACTTGGAAACTATTGAGTAACAAGTCCTACTTTGTGAGAAATTATTTTGTTTTCGAAGTTGGTGACAATAAAATCTCCGATCGCGGGGCCCCCTTCATGCGCGGGGCCTGGGGCGGTTGCCCCACTTGCCACCCCCTAAGGCCGCTACTGCTAACATGTTTATCAATGAAATTGTAAATATATTTTTTTTATAAAAGTTTTCTTAATCTTGTTTTATTTTTGTCCTCCTTTGTAAGTCTTTGTCCTCCTATATAAGGCTTTTCACTCTTTCTGCACTTCTTATCTTATCTTATAGGTATAATACAGTCGTTACTTCAAAAAGAAGATTTTTACGTCCTACGCGTCATGCAGATTAACCAATGACAGAAATTCTGCCCTGTCACTGGTTTTCCTGGCTAGCTCAGGCAACCCATTCCATGGGCACTAGGGAAGAAAGAGCATTTGTACTGATTTGTCCTAGCATATGTAATGAGGAATGTGCCTGTATCTATGTGTCTTTCTGAGCATTTTATTAAGTTTTGCTTCTTAATAATTGTCTTCCCTTATAAGCCTATAGGCTTTTCATTCTTCTCTGTCCTCTTTTGTAACGCTTTTTCTCCTTTGGGCTTGCATTTATTTGCACATGGTGGTGACCTAATGTGTGCAGTCCGAGAGACATTATAGAACGCCGGTTGCCCGTGAATAGCTTTTTTTTTTATTATTATTACAACTGATAGGCCAAACTTTGTCTACCATTTGTTTCAAGGAGGTTAGATTCTAAATAAACAAAACAAAACAAACAAAAAAAAAACGAAATCCTTATGTAGAATTCAAGTACTAAAGTTATGTGTAATTGCGAGGTTAAGTTCAGACTAAAATATAGGGTAGATCTATCAACTATTTCAAAGTAGCAATGAAGAGTATCACAACTATCTCACTATTGGCTTATTGATTTTTACTCCAAATAATCGATCTGTTTATAGAACTCTTTTCTACAAAAGATATGAATTGAAAAAAATTGCGTCACGTGATGTCATGTTTTTAAAATGGCATCCCTATGCAGATATTTTCTGTAAAGAATAGTTCATGTTTATTTCCGCTTTCCTCCCGTATCTAGATCTACTTTTTTTTTATGCATACTGACTGTGAGAGCCACTTATGTGCCTGACCTCAATATCACTGTATGATCGCATGCCCTTGTGAGTTAGTGCTATTTATAGATTCTAAACTTGGATGCCCAACGTCGACGTTAATCAACGAAAGGAGGACGTACAAATCGTCAACGTAGAAGAAACTTCTCAGGAAGTTCCTGACGTAGATCTAGGTCTAATTGATTGTGAAGCTAACGCCAAAGCAGAAATATCAGATTTAGATCTAGAGGATAATTCTGTGGCTGTAGATCCAACATACACAAAGAAAGTCATGGATGATTTAGGTATGTGAATAATGTGATATATATTTTATTTATAATTATATATGTCTATTGTCTACGACTAACTTACTAGAGTCTCTAACACTAAGACTAAGTGACTAAGTCTAAGTCTAGTCTGTCACTAACTTAGTTTTTACTTACTACTATCACAAACACTATAAATACTATGTAACAGTAACAATCATATATTACAATGTAACACACTTACAGTTGAAGTTACACTACTTGACTTATCACTACTAGTCTAGATATCTACTAATAGTAGTATTAAGTAATAATTATTACTTAATACTACTATTAGTAGATATCTAGACTAGTAGTGATAAGTCAAGTAGTGTAACTTCAACTGTAAGTGTGTTACATTGTAATATGATTGTAATAGAAATCTAGAACTAGACTGGGCTAGACTAGTCTTAGACTTAGAGAGATAGAAATTCAAATTGAAGAGATCTAGAATCTGTCTAGAATAGTCTCGATTACTCTACTCTAGCGTCTCTAGTATCTCTACGACTCTACTCTACGTCTCTAGATTACTCTAGATTCTAGATCTTGAATCTAGGCTAGTAGACTCTATAAAATTGTAGTTTTACTTGTAATGCTAGATTGTAACTCTAGATCTAGATCAAAATCTAGAATAATCTAGATATAAATATTATAAATTTAGAAGTCTAGTAATTATATAAACATCTAGATCTACTAATCTACTTGTCTAGATAATCTAGTCTCTCTCTTCCATATAGACATAGTCGACATAGATTATAGATATATTTATATTATATATATTTAATTTATAATCTGTGTACTAGTCTAGATGTAGATTATCTGTTATATTATATATTTATATATATATAATCTAAAGTCTAAATCTATAAAATTTGAGTCTATGTTCACACTTTAGCTTCTAGTTAGATCCCGATCTATGAAGTCTATGTTGAATGTTCATGTTTTAGACTAACTTCACTAAGACTAGCTAAGACTAGACTTGTTACCTTATAAATTAACTCTAGATCATCATCAGATAAATAGAATCTCTAGAGATGTGACATGAAAAATAATGTCCTATTTAACTTGTAGACAAGTCTTAACTAGAATCTAGCATTTAGAGTCTATGATTTGGGGTTGACAGTTGTCGAAATTGCCCTGGTATTACCATACGGCATACAATATGTCCCACTAATAGCATGACAGTGATGGATTTATTATATCCATTCATGCTTCATTTATAGGTACCAGTACTAGATCTATTTATATGGAGATATAGATATGTACTTTAAAAAAAAAAAGTATGCATGTGTGTGAGCTTACATTCCGCGACTGCCAGCTTATCTTTTCAGTGTTTTAATTGATGGAATAGTCCGTAATCAACGAGGTTACTAAACCAAATTGTGAACTTGTTGATCTAGATAAAATATTAAATCTAACCCTCGAACGCAGTACTTTGACTACAGAATTAAAAGTAAGGGTGCCCCTGACATAACTTGAATGATTAAAATGAGACAGTTTGATATCAGCTTGGGGGGAAATGTCTCATTATCTTCCATCGACAAAATGTTTCCCTTTTGGTACTTTTTTGTTTGATAATAAAATTAATCTTATTTGTTTGATTTTGTTCAATCAAATGAGAAATTACAAAAGTTCTAATGTGCATGCCTTTATTATATCAAAACTATTTGATTGTTAGCTTGTTTTTAATTAGTTACAGTTAAAATGGCTTTAATGCATTTAAAAGAAAAATGTGTTCCTTAAAAATGTAGTCTTACTTTCAATTAGATATTCCCCTGCCTTTTGGTGTATAGTGTAGCTAACATAGATTGGTCACTAGCAATATTTGCAACCTCTTTCCTGTCCTCTTGTTTTAGGTCATCCAATGTTATACAAGAACAGCCCTGTTTAAAAAGTAAAGTAAAGTTCCCCTTTCAGGCCTTGTGGTCTATAGGGCAGATGATGTAAAGGTCATCTGATTCTGTGACCAACGGTTAACGAGGGTGTCATGTGGCCAGCACAACGACCAACCGCCTTTACTTTTCCCCAACTAATGTCAGGTACCCATTAGAGCTGGGTGGACTCAAGGGCGCCCGAAAATCCCGAAATAAAAATCCCAGTCTTCACCAGGATTTGAACCCGGGACTTCCAGTACGGAAGCCAAGCGCTTTACCGCTCAGCCACCGCGCCCTCAACAGCCCTGTTTACTAATGTTCATATGTGACGCATCAACATTCACTCTGGGAGCTTTTTGTCTCTTACTAAACTCATTCAATTTTATTTTGACCATTGACATGATTTATTGTTCAATTCTGATATAAACTGTTGAGCTAGATCTAGATAGTGACAACTTAGTAACAATGAATACATTTTATAAACAATATTTAAAAAGAAATATAATATGTTTAAGAATAGAGCTACTGAAACAACATGTTTTAAAAAAAAATCAACAATTACAAATTACTACAACCAAATCTCAGTATCTCAATGAAATGAACGGAAATTTACATTTTAATTATAAATCCACAATTATGGTAATTATAAGAAAAATTATTATTATGATAAAAGAACGAGTATTCTTTCTCTGGCGCAGCCAGGGTCGAGTTTCGTTAAAGGGAAACAAAATTCATTGTAGTCCCTTTATTATTATTATTATTAAAAAACTTATTAAAAATCCTTGTTGCACTTGTTTAGTAAAACAAAGATTTTTTAAATTTCTTCTTTCTTATGGTAACCAGTCTTTACCATTTAAATGCAATTTTCATGCTTTAAAACTTATTGATCCTTTGGGTATTGGAAATTATTTTTTTTTGGGTAAGAATTAAAAAAGATTCTCTTGCTAGCACAACAAGCGACTATCAAGTATTCTGTGCAGCTTTTTAAATCTGGTAGTCTCCGAGGTGCCCTGAAATCTCATATAAATATCCCAAGCCTTCTCTGTTCCTTAAAAACCTTCAGTTTTCAGTTCTTTGTCTCTCAGCCCAGTTATTATAAGAAATTGGTAAACTATGTTCAGAAGTGTTTCATTTTCATGTTAAACGTGAGAGCTATGAGATTGTAAAGCTTTGATCTATTCACTAGACTTTATAGGCCTTAATAATACTTTGTTACATCTACAGTTGTTTTCGCTTTCCTATTAAATTCCCAAGCTAGATTTGTTAGAGAATTAAACAATGGCACATTACAAAAAAAATTAACTAATGAGCAACAAATATAGGACTTTAGACCTTTTTTTTTTTTTTTAAAAAAAAAAATTGATTGAAGGTTGGCTAGATCTAGTTATAAATAGAAACTAATATTAATACATTCTTTAAATATTATATAAATTTAACAAAAAGTTCAGAGAAAATGGTAAGTTCTGATGACCTAAAGATATAAATGGATGATCTCATTTTGTAGACAAAAAAATTGCTTTAGCCAAATATAGCTTTTCTGTCAGTTAAAAAAAAAATGCAGATTAATAATATTCTATTTAAAAAAATCAAATTGCTTTAAAAGTATTTCTCATGAAGATAACATCATGTCGTATATACACTTATATATCCTAAGAATCTAATGCTATCAGTGAAGAAACCTGAATGAGTTTGTTAATCTTTGGTTTGTACATTTCTCCTCATCTTGTCCACTCCATCTTGCTAGTGTCTAGATGGTCAGTGCTTAGAACACTTAGCCTTTTCTGGCTTACTCACACTGAACCATTGAGTGATGTGTCTCGGAGGAGTGTTGCAAAGAACGAGTTATATATAGCGCCTAATAACTCCCAAATTTCATTTTAAGAAGTAATATTCAATTTTTATCCAGGAGGCGTAACTCGCACACATGCCCAGCTTTTTAAATAGCAATGGTTAAGTCCCTTGAAAAAAAAATTGCTACACATGACATTGCGTTCGGTTTGTTTGTAATAAGCTTCTATAGACATTCCTTTTAGATATTAAGTCTATAAGCTATTTGTTTGTTAAGTGTTGAAATTTAGTTGATCTACGCATGGAAAACGAATGTCGTCTGCTGTTCACCTCCCAGTCATCCCACCACTCTCTTACTGTATAAGACGTTACGCATCTCCCTTTGTGAGTGCTCAATATCGAGTGGGATCAGATGGTTTATTTAGTCCATGAAAACTCAATAGAAAACATGGACAAGTTCACCTGCTATCGGCTTAACGGTGGCGGTCTGTCTGTGTGTGTGTGTGCCCCACTTAAGTCTACTGACGTCTTAGGGGCTTACATACCAGAAGCATGGAATTTCTATGACCCGTCCTTCCACTACGACTCTAGTATGAAACAGAAGTAACACGACCCTTTCCAGCTGTCTGACCTGTCTCTAGTAGCCGTTGTGGGTACTGTGGGATTTAGCTGATGAATTAGTGACTCGCGACCTACTCCGGCATTAATTCGTAGGCATTACATATATATATATATATATATATATATATATATATATATATATATATAGAGAGAGAGAGAGAGAGAGAGAGAGAGAGAAAGCCATTTATTTGTATACAATAAGTATAAAGTATTCACCTTGAACTTAGTTGCTAAAATATTTCCCCACCCGCCCCGAACTTATTTTTTATTATTATTTTTTTTTACAAATTACTTTTAAGCATCTATGTTTTTTTTAAAGGACTTGTATCTAAATATCACAGTGTGTTTCCAATAGAGCGTTCCTTCTGTGCACCTGTGTATTCCAGGTGTACATCATGGGATACCGAGAGCACTCCTCTGCTTGAGTGAGTAGAGAAATATGTCCTTGACTAATTGAATTTCTTAAAGTTGTTTAGATTCGTGGGGGGGGGGGGGGCGTGCGAGTTTATATTATACTGTGAAGGGTGAAACCATTTTCAGTAAGTGAATTAGAAAAATTAAAGGGGAACGCTATAGACCTACACAAGTTTAATGTGAAGCCCAAAATGAGAATATCTATACCTATATCTAATCCCTCTATGGCTATGGCCACCGTCAGTCTCGAAGCGACTATGGATCATCTCATGGAAATGAGATGAATGCCTGGGCATAAGCTGTGGTCGGAACGAGGTCGCCCACACATCAGTTCCCCCCTCTCCACGCTGCTGATGTAACCAAAGGAACGGCAGTGCCGATACAGTTTGGGGTCAGCAGCGTCGCAGGTTCTGTCAGAGTGTAGCACTGGGTGCTGCAAACTGCCTTACGGCCGCCAGCTCCTGATTTTTCCTCACGGTTGACTCCCGAAGCTTTTCCCTTGATTGGGTGTAGCTGCAAGGCAGCAGAGGTTTGAATTCAGAGTTTTCCTTCTCCCAACTGGGTAGCCAGCCATGGCTAACGAGCCCCTCCTGCCCGAAGCTTACTGGTTAAGGCGTCCCTCTCTCTTTTTATATATATATATATATAAACAGAGAGAGAGAGAGAGAGAGAGAGAGGTACATTGAGCTCTAGTCACATTGTGTCTAAGATATACATGAAGAAAGCACTGACCCTGAAATTTTTTCTGAATCAAGAAAAATAATGTCTATTAGATGCAATAACTTTTAAAAAACAATTTCTATTCACTTCCTGTTCAACACACATTCTCTTTGACAATAGCATTCGGCATATGTACTTGAGACAAGAGCACGTAATGTTACTTTCCTGGTTGTGTAAAAATGTAGATCACAAGAGCTCTGTAAATAAATACTATATTAGCTGAGAGGATATTTTAGGGAAAGGCAGTGAATATTTATCTAGAATTTATCCCCTTTTTAACTATCACTCTGATCTGCTTCAGTAGTGAAACTATAGAAAATAGAATTCTATAGCTCTTCGGTTGTATGCACGCTGGAAGCAATTATTTAAAAGCTTGTATCAACTCATCAACTGTCTGGTCAAAGGTTTGTACACGTTATTTCTCCAACACCCAACCTCGGATCAAGGTGAAATTGTGCAGAATTATTTCTTTTACCCGACAACACAAGAATCAATTAAAAAAAAAACAATTAGGTTATTAACTATTGGTAATCAATTCTGTTATTGGCGTCTCGAGCAAGGGAAAGAAATTGTACTTGACTAAGGTGGTGGTATAAGCTGAATTTTGTCCCCTTGAGGTCGCTGCTTTAAATTGAAGCATGAAGCAAACAATACAAACTTCTATTTCCATACACACCTCACTAGCAGAGTGGTTAGATAGCCCGATGAGTCTACAGTCATGAGCGTAGATATTCTCTTATCTTGACGTCAAATAGATAATGTCCTCTTATTTTAGTGTGAGATAGATACTCTCCTCTTATTTTAGCGTTAAATAGATACTCTCCTCTTATCTTGGTGTTAAATAGATACTCTCCTCTTATCTTGATGTTAAATAGATACTCTCCTCTTATCTTGGTGTTAAATAGATATTCTTCTCTTATCTTGGTGTTAAATAGATATTCTTCTCTTATCTTGGTGTTAAATA
>JADKLZ010003044.1:24925704-24935952 GCA_021533235.1 Biomphalaria straminea | reverse complement strand
TAAACCCAGTGTGTAATCTATTTGACGTTAAACCCAGTGTGTAATCTATCTAATGTTTAACCCCATGGTGAGGCCTAATCTATGGGACTTCAATCCAAAAAGTGTAATTAGTTCAGCCTTAAACTCTCTGTGTGCTTTATTCATTGTGAACTCGTAGCATGGCATTGGGGTTGTTCTCATTTTTTGGGGGCAAGGGATATACGTTTTTTAAGAACTCCGCTGTTGAGTATCTAGTATACAAATGGTCATTTTGAAACTAGTCCACCTTCACGCTGCATTGATAACATGGTGTACGCCCATTTAACATGTATTGTTCCTCTAAGGTTCTACTCACTTAACATACACACGGTGGTGCATGCATACAGATTATAGTTCCTGGTTTAGAATTCAAAAGCTGGAAGTCCTCCTTTTAAAAAGGGTGTGTGTGTGGGGGGGGGGGAGGGGTAAACAGACTAAATTTCAATGTATATTATAAACGAAATTTGAAGCCAGTTAAAAGGTGTCGGTTGTTAAAGACCCTTGGCGTTATGTTTGTGGTGAAAATAGTGTCTGTGTGAGCAGTTTGAACTATGCAGCCGGATCAGGGGGGGGGGGTCACCAAATGTAACATGGGTGTCTGTTTGAACGACCTTCGTTTAACGTTATGCTCTGTGACTGTGATTACTTTTTTGAAAAAAAAAAGGAAGGAAGGGGGTGGGTGGGACTGAATCCACCCCTCATTCTCAATGCAGCTGTGGTTCTCTTCCTACTCAGATGTATTGATCACCCCAAGTCTGGGATGACTCACCACCACCCCTCCCCTCCCGCCTCGACCACCCTCCGTCGTAGCCGATCTTCTGTTTACAGCTGATGGTTTTGTGTTGGGCTCAAGTTTGGCAGGGGGGTGGGGGAACCCCCCCTCCCTCTCCAGCATTCTCCTCGTCATCACCCCCATTCGTCCTTAGCAAGGGTTTCTTTCTGAGCCGTGCTCGTGCCTGGGTGAGTTGTTTTGCCTTTACTTCTTGCTTCATCATCACTCACTGTTTGGTTACGTCTGCTCTTTTCTCGCCTGCTTGACTTGAAACCTTGGGCCTGTATAGATCTACTTTGTAATAGACTTTTCTTTGGCGCTAGATACACGACACGCCCACATCAGTTCCTTGCCCTTGAGGGCTGTGTACACACTTTTACATACAGTTGATTAGCACTTTCTGTGAAATTATTTCAGATGTTGACACCATTATTGTTGTATATAATAAAACAGTAGAAAATCCTAGATCTAATTAGTTCTTCCACTGTTAAGCTGATTTAGCAACAAGTCTTAATACATGTATACCGAGTTCAAACTATTGCCTCTCTTATTTAAGCGTACTTGCAGTAGCGTAATGGTTGCAATGTTTGGCTGTAATTTGGTCTGATGATATATGGCATTATGTGTCTCAATGTTCAACACTAATTTGACAGTACAATTTATCACTCAATTTATTTGACAATGCTTGACTTTACAAGTTTAATAAATACGTTACCATGTTTTAAGACGCAAGCATCTAAAGACATGGGACAAGTTGACATCACTCTTTAATAAAAAAAAAATTGCGTGCTGAAAGTATACTATTTAGGATATCTTTATCACAATAAGAGATACTTTAAAATAAAAGCCCTCTTTCTCCTCCTTTTAAAGTTTTTTTTTTAAAGAATTGATAAATTTGAAGATGGTCGTTTGATCTTCTGCTTACACATGTGTGATTCACCGTAATAACTATGTGTTAAATGTGGTCATCCAGCTGTACACATATAAAACAGCCACCACTAAACATGCTCCTAGTTTTAAAACCAGCGAAAGTTTGGTCTATTTGTCTCTAAAGCTATTGAAACGTGTTGTGTCTCTGTATTTGAATTATTAATGACTAGGTGCATTTGAACGCCGCCAGACATTAAATGACACTCTCCAGAGACAGGCCGTGACATTGTTTGCACATATGATTGCCCAAAAAAGATCCTAACACTGGCCTCGTTGTTCGAGCGACAGACAAAATCGTTGTTTTATAATTCAATCTGATGCTCTCTATACCAATCTTTATGGTCCAGGCATACTACACTTTACAGGCCCTAAATGTATCTTGCGATCAAAACGGACATTCACTTTTCAATGTTAAGTTTCTCATTCGTGTCCCTACATTTTAGGAGCATGTTTGCGCCATCTACACTAAATATGCTGCTTTCGTTTTCTTTCCAGTCCTGCTCACTTATTGGTGACTCGTCTTAGTATGGTTTATGTTTTTATTTATTTCGTTTCATGTGTGATTGAAACTTTTGCATTGCCTCACTCTCAATTTCAGTATTACAGTCAACAGTACTCGCTCTTGATCCCTAGTCAAACCGCTTCTGTTTTAAAACATTGAATACAGAGACAAAAATGTGGAAAGCTACAGAGCCAAAGTTATATGTGTAATATCTCACCACCTCCATTTCCTACTGGTTAACTTTCTGGTCACTCTCTCCTACTCCACGTGCCTGCTTTGATAGTCACATCCTTGGTGTCATTAGGTGTGACCCTACCCCAACACACTACACACGCACGCAACGAACAATGTTCTAATGCTGTTATTACGGACATACGCATAAGGCTCTGGTTGTATAATACTATTGTTCCAAACTTTTGAAGTGTTCTGTTGACATAAAAGCTGTTATACATAACTTACTACGAAGTGAGACTGTCGACAGGAAATTAGTGACATCGGTGTAGCCCCCCCCCACACACACTTCACACTACAGTACGCTATTCTTATAGTTAGTTTTTAGTTGCTCGCCATGTGCGACTTAAGTGCTTGCTGTGAACTGAAGTGCTACACATCCAGCACGGGAAAGGCGCAATTGAAGACGGAAGCCAGTGCTGATCTGTGAACATTTCTAGCGGACCTCTTGGGCCAAAGCCGATATTGGTCTTGTGTTTTCTGTTCGTCTTTCTGTCACGTTTAGATAGGGTAGTTTTTTATTTTTTTTATTTTGCATTGTGTACCACATACAGAGGAGGGAAGATGGCTAAGCGTTAAAGCGCTTGGCTTCTGAACCGGAAGTCCCCGGTTCGAATCCTGGTGAAGACTGGGATTTTTTTATTTCGGGATCCTTGGGCGCCTCTGAGTCCACCCACTTCTAATGAGTACCTGACGGTTGTTTGGGAAACGTAAAGGCGGTTGGTCGTTGTGCAGGCCACATGACACCCTCGTTAACCGTAGACCTCAGAAACAGGTGACCTTTACATCAACTGCCCTATAGACCACAAGGTCTGAAAGGGGAACTTTACTTTTTTAACCACTCACACACAAGGCAGGAGAGCCGCTGGTCGTCCGCTTTTAAGCTATACTGATGTGTGCAAACGCGACATGAAGCTCTTCAAAATCGACACTAGAAGCTGGGGGGGGGGGGGAGGGGGGGAGCTGGATAGATCCACATGCAGGGCGAGCATAAAGGAAGGATTGCTGATGCCATACGCAACAGTACTAGAGAGAAGGGTGAAAATGCAATGGTGCCTGGTGATTACACATGCCCAACCTGTGACGGCAGATGTTTACCAAGGATTGGCCTCTGTAGTCACACAAGAAGTTGCAAAGGGAAAAGACATAGGATGCCACAGACCACATGCAGTTATAAAAATATGTTACATGTATAATCTTTGTTAAACAAATGTTACAATTCTGTTTATTCGCAACAGTTTCTTCTAAATGTCTGAAAGTGTGCACGTTTATGTGCTACTTACAATATAGTTTATGTTGATTTGCAAATTATATGCCATCGTCTAGTTGGCTTACGGTGCATCTCTTTCCTCTTGATCACTCTGTCCTCAAAGCCGTACAGTAGAGTCTGACTTTAAAACAAAATCTCACCCAGTGTTTCTTGGTAATCTACTGTTCTACCAAAGTCTGGGAATGATAAACCTAACCCGTCATTAATACCAGTCAGCATCTTGTTAAGGGTTTATTAATGTGTGCAAAAATATACGTTTAGTAAAGTTGAACTCTTCTCTTTCTTATTGTCTCTCTCTTTTTTTCTTGTGCTCTCTGTCTGTCTGTCTTGTCTGTCTGTCTGTCTCTCTCTCTCAATCTCCCTTTTCTCTCATTCCGAGTCTAAACGTAAACCTGGTGGTTAGCGTCTTGTAAGACTCACCGGTTTGTGTATCCACTCCAAATCTGACAGTTTACAAACTCACGTCGAGGTTTGTGGGTATGTGTGTGTGTGAGTGAGCTTTCATTGTTTGCGACTGTGGTAAGCTCTCTGTCCCTGGTCCATGGCATAAAGATAGGTTCAGCGGAGAGATAATGGCAGCGCGTGCTGTTTGATGGGCTACTTTATACGGATTTCAAGGGCATCTGAAGCTCTCTGGGTAAAGTGTGCCCATCTCTGGCCGGACAGTCTACTCAAAAACTGGACACGTTTGCAAGAAAGTATCTTTATTTTTTTGTTGGGCGTCCTCTTTTCTTTGAAGTCAATATCCTTTTCTTGATAGACTTATAGCTGTATCCTTCTCTTGACTTAAGAGTAGCTTGTTGGATACACAGCCTTTGGGTTCGGATAAGTCTTACTTATCTCAAAATCTAGCCACGAAGCTCCCTCGTCTAAGAACGACTGTGACTTAATCAAACCACGATTTTTAAAAATGTATTTATTTTATTTCATCTCTACATAATCTGTAAGCATCCCTGTGGGGCAATATTAAATAGTATATATTCACAAGTGGATTATTTTGTAATAAGTGAAAAAAAAGTTCTAGTACGTTATTATTAAATGTTATCCCATCTACTAACACTTTGACTTCATCTGACTTTAATTGAACTACAGTTTCGGTTGTGAAATGAAGTAGAAGAGATAACATTAAACTCTGGCTGACCAGCTAAGCCCCTAGTTAAACTCATCTCAGGATACACTTTAGCTTTCCTCTGTGCTCAACTATGAGTACGCCCATCCTATCCTGTAAGTTTGTGAGTGACTAGGTTATCTTTCCTTGTTTTCCCGGACAAAAGAAGACTTTCCATCAGTGTTACCTCTACACGACCTGTGCTGCTTGTGCGTTACATGTTTCGTTCCTGGGTTTAGCCTCAACTCTAATCCTGGGTTTGTTTGTTTTTTTCATGAACGTGGTAGTGGTGATTAACTCTTGTGTTGTTGTTGTTTGTTTTTTTTTTCTGCGTAATTCTGTGTAGATCTAAGTTGTGTAGAAATACTGCTAGGTGGAATATTTCAGCTTCAGATCTTTATAGATGGCACACCTTCTCTAGGCTACTGTTATATATATTTATGTTTGGTTCTCTTTCGTTCATTCACTCATACTCCATACTTCTCCCACTTGGAGTGGACCACAGAGTAGGACCATATTAACACATTCTTACTGGGATGAATGAGGCGCTATGGCTGAGTGCCCTCCGAACTCCGGGTTTGAGTCCTGGTGTTGACTGGGACCTCATTCGCCAATCGTAAATAAGCATATTTAAGCCACGTCATAATATTGATAAAACAATGATTAATACGTATCACGTGACAGCCACGATGTATTTATACTTTGTATAGAAGATACAGAGAATCACGTGGCTAAATGTTGTTTGTTTACGATTGGTGAATGAGGTCCATTTCGTGATCACATATCTTTAATGGGTACCTGACATAAGGAAAAGTAAAGGCGGTTGGTCGTTGTGCTGGCCACATGACACCCTCGTTAACCGTGGGCTACAGAAATACATGATCTTCACATCATTTGCCCTATAGATCGCAATGGCTGAAAGGGGAACTACATTTATTTTAGTTAAATGAAGCCTAGGACAACTAAGCCATTTTCGAGATCGGAATTACAGCGATTAATTTTATCAAAATGATTTTTTTTATTTACGTAAAATATGTATTTGGAAGCCGACATTTTAATGTCTTAAGTACGAAACAGTAATGTGAACACTATATCTTTTTTAGTGTGTGGCTTTCTTCGTTGGAAATTTTCGTATTTATATATATTTCTTTGCAGATCTAGATCTGTAATGTAATTCTCCCCAAGGTGTAGATAATATACGTGTCTGTGTTATATTAAGTGTGTTAATACAGTTGGTACAGTTATAGTGCAGCATATTGCTTCAAATTCTAATATTCTGATTATTTAGGTATTAGAGTGGCCTATTGCGTGGTGTTCGAAAAAAACAAAACAGTAATGAATATTTCATCCCGTGAAGTTATGTATGTCCTGTAACTGTAGTTTATGGATCCAAAGTTATCTTCACCTTAAGACATAAATCATGTAATGAGTAGGCGTAGCTCCATCACGAGCTTGGATAGAAACTTGCACACACAAAAATAGATACTAGCAATAACTCTGAATAATGAATTCCTTGTTGGCTTTGTTTAGCGTCATGCCTTGATTCGTTTAGCTTCATACTCCCACACTTTGCTCAAGTCCAGCTATGCAGTCAGAATAGACTTGAGAACCTCCCGGGACAGGGCTTCATACTCCCATACATTGTTAAAGTCCAGCTATGCAGTCAGAATAGACTTGAGAACCTCCCCGGACAGCAAAGTTCTATTCGTGTCTTCTTGTTTTTAATAAGTCTCTAGGCCATAAATCCTGAACTACACAAGGCACACAATTCAGTGCGTGTTGTTTTTGTTGGTTTGTTTACGGGAGTTGTAAAACTTTCTGTGTTGTCGACATAGACATTTGGGGGACTGTTTCAATCGATTGACAAATCCACGAATGAAAAAAGATCAAAGTCCGAATATTTGAAAACAACCAAAAACTAATAGAAATGGTGGCGACAAGTCCTAGATACTTCCAATTATAAGTTATAAACAAGGCCAGCTAGGGGATTTTTAGCGACCTCTAGTAGCAAGAAGTCTCTAAAACTTTTGAGCTGTACATATGTTCATCCACCTGTCACGTTTAGATCTCCAAAACTGTTAACACAGCCACTACTCAAAACACTACTAGCGCTAAACTTGTGAACAATAAAGATTAAACATTGAAGAGAAACAGTGAAAAAAAAAAGTTAATACCCCCTTTACTAAACCTCAAATACACAGCACCAACAGTTCCAAAAATATTTAAATTTTTTAGTTTTAAAAAATATGCTGCTAGAAAAAAAAATGCATTTTCTGATTCGGCCAGGGAGACAGGCAGATTTATTGCTATGTTCATTATATGGACATCTAGATCTAACACTAGACTTCAAGTTCTGATCTAGAACTTTTAAGATCTAGTCTGGGCTTACTTCTGAATATGGGATCTGGATTACGATGTAATGTATACTGCATTTACGTAAAAATATAATCAACACTTGTCAACTTCAATAATGGAAGCCACTTTAAATATACATCGCATTTACCGTAATACGGCTGACTACGCCATTTAGGCTCTAGACCTAGATATAGTCTGACTACGCCATTTAGGCTCTAGACCTAGATATAGTCTGACTACGCCATTTAGGCTCTAGACCTAGATATAGTCTGACAATTTTTTTTTTCTTTGAAAAATTATAACGGTCAAACGAGCTAGGGATTCGTTTCTCAGCAATTTACAATTTACAACAACTGTTAAATTTCTTGGAAAATCGTTAGAGCCGTTTTTGAGATCAGCTGTCCGCCCACCCACCATGGTTCCATGAAGGAGTGACTTGAATAGAGGTATTGTATAAAAAAAAAATGACCACGCGATATTACAGTCTGAATAGTTTTATCAATGAACTTCTCATCTAAGTTTCTAATGTTCTCAAGTGAAAGACAAATTGTGTATTTGTTTACGACAAACGTTATTGTAAAATATTCTTTTTTTTTTTTTTAAATTTCTTACTTCTTAATGAACATGTTCATGAATCCAGTGGTGCAGCGCGGACGTCATGACGAACGACAGCTCACGTCACAGAGAGATGGCTGTCTGGTAGAATACTGATCGCCACTTTATCTTACGTGAATTAGATTTAGAATGTGCTATTTAGATTGATACAGTGCAGTCATGATTTATAAAGTGTTGTTGATATTTATAAAGCACAGTGTTCTTGTTATAATTTACACTTAATGCTTTGATTTATTTGAATGCTAATTGTCCATTTTGGATGGCATGGTACTATAAATTAGTCCACTTTTTTTTTTATTTACGCCCGAGATATCATATTTTTTTTCCTTCTTAGTTAATGGGCCGTAAATCGCATGTTTTGGGTAAAAAAAAAAAACAAAAAAAAACCCAGAGTTGTGTCGCATAACTCTGTCACAGAAAATATTGAATGATCTCCCCTATTTATCTTCCTGTTGTTTCAATTTCAGACGCCTTGCTAGCAGATTTACAGAGCACCACAGCCAACATCTCCTCCTACCAACACAGTCGGGGCCAGTATAATCAGGAGCCCAACACCTCGTCCTACCCTCAGTACTACCGGAACGACGGCGCCCCTGAAGGCGTAGACTTAGGGCCTCATTACCAACGGCTGGACCACAGCCGCTCGGGTCAGGATGGCAGGGGCTATCTAGGCCAAGAGTCTCCCGCCCCAGAGGATTACCAGCGGCGCGGAACAGGCTCGGTGGTCACGGTCCGGCGGAACAGCTACAACTCCAGCGGGGAGAATTCTGGCAGCTCGACGCCCCCGCCATTGCCTCCGCCTCCCCCGTCTGAAATTCTTGACAGTATAGCTTACAGTAGAGATCAAGAGGTGAGTAGTTAGTTACATTAAACATTGTGTTTTATTCTTGCGGTGTGTCAGGGTAAATAGAGTTAATCAGCACTACCATCTGGGCAGCTCGCTACTGTAAAGTAAAAGTAAAGTTCCCCTTTCAGACCTTGTGGTCTATAGGGCAGATGAGGTAAAGGTCATTTGATTCTGTGGCCTACGGTTAACGAGGGTGTCACGTGGCCAATACAACGACCAACCACTTTACTCTTACCCAACTCATGTCAGGTACCCCATTAGAGCTGGCTGGACTCAAGGGCGCTCGAAGATCCCGAAATTAAAAATCCCTGTCTTCACCAGGATTCGAACTCCGGTTCGAAAGCCATGAACTTTACCGCTTAGCCACCTCGACCTCCAACCCGCGACTGTGAGAAGGAATAATGTCTGACGTTAGAAAAAAAAATGATTGTCCTTAATAATAATAATAATAATCTCATACTTTTATGATTAATTATTGATTTTCACACATAAGTTTAATCACACTGATACACGGTTTGATTAGGTTCACGTTTTTAGCGGCCCCCGAAAAGACGCTATTAGTTTTGTGTCTGTCCGTCCGTCCCGTTTAGAACTCAGAAACTAGAAGAGAAAACGAAAATTTGACATCATGATATATTAGATCATTCAAAGTTCTGATGCAACGGCTAATTTTTTTCTTTTCTGAAATCACTTATGCAGTTTTGTCATAAAAATACACCACTTTTACAACTATTCACTATTGACAGTAACAAACACAGGAGGCTCTTTAGAAGGGGAGATACCCGTTAATTACATTTTGAACGATTTCATGCACATGGTTGTAGATTTTTTGTCAAAAACATTTTTTATTACATTTGTATTGTTAAGTTTTGTAATTTCTGTCATATTAACTACATTTACACACACAAAAGTTGTTTTTTTTCTGCAAGATAAAAACATCTTTTTAGTATGCATATAAGTTGGACATAATGTAAAAATTACAATTAATAATTAGTTTTCATATTACCGCGTGAACTGCAATGCGCAGCTATTGAAACAATACACTTAACTATTTTGTTTCTTTTTTTCGGATTTTTTTTTCTTGGCATTTGAATAAGAGATTGACCGTTTAAAAAACAATTAGATCAATTAGATATTCATTATAAGACATCAGTTAGGCCAGGTTCACATTTAACTTCACATTCACTTTCACATTTCCTTTGGTCTTCTGGCCTTCTTTCTCCATTCTTATCTGTCATCTGTCTTTGATAGAATTTCATTCTGATGTTCTTTCTGAAATTATTGAAACCTGTCTTTTTACCTGCCTGGATGGACTACTTCGGGGACCGATTTTCCACACAAATTGTCTTTGTAACCTTGTTTAATCAATACGATAGATTTACTAGGAATAAAAAAAGAAGATATCAAGAAACATGGCAGTGATACATTGGTACCAAAAAAAAAAAAAAAGAAAATGAAAAAAGGACGATCAGGAGAAATTTGGAAACAGACAAAAAGTCCTGCCCTGTGTGGAACCTTAGCTTTCGATGAAATCAACCAATGAAATCTATTACACCTTAGCTTTCGATGAAATCAACCAATGAAATCTATCAAACCTTAG
>JADKLZ010003044.1:24887831-24899225 GCA_021533235.1 Biomphalaria straminea | reverse complement strand
ATAAAAATTCTACTGATTTTAAATAAAAGCTAAAAAAAAAAATATTATTAAATGATAATTCTAAATATGTGCAAAATAAGTAAATGATGTCATTTTGAAAATAAATAAATGAACAAAATTGTTTTTAAGTCATAGGGATGAGGTGACAAATGATTCATATCACATAGAAGAGTAAATAACACCATCATTAATAGAATCTTAACAACAAGTTGACATTAAGAACAAAGAAAACAAAAACAAAAATTGGTTGATATTCATAGGTAGGTCATTGTTGATATTTATATTGTACACAATGTTGTAAAACCTGTGAGACGAAGCTGGCAGAGGTCATTTTTCATTCATCAATTGCTGGTCATTAGTTGGTCATGTGTCAGTACTTCCCAGGGGTCATTAGAGTCATTAATGCCTTTTTCAAATTAAAGTATGCATGAGATTTGAAGGGGGAAAAAAAGGGTTTCATGAAGAAATTTCCAAAGACATGACTGGACATCTCGATCTGGACTCAGATACCATTTCATAAGCATTTCAAGCACTACATGATTGGGTTAAGTATACAACTCTTTCAGAAACAATGATTCCCAAATCTTCGTCATTTTATAGTAATGGCACTGAGACCAAAACTTAAATTTGTTTAAATGTTCCTTAATTTAGGAGAAAACCAACAAGATATTGACCAAATAACAACACATTTATAAAGAACAACAAGTTGTGATCATATTCTAATTTATCTACTGTAGAGCATTCTTTAGGCAAAAAAAAAAAGTGTTTTAATTATAAAGATTTTGTAACTTTCCAATGTAGTACAGAAAAAAATTGATTGCTTTAAGTTTTATAAATATGTTATTGTTTGTAACTATAACTGGAACTTTTTTTTTCCTAATAATATTTCCATAAATGATCCAAAGATCATATTTCTTTTGCTGGACTATAAAAAAATTCCCCCCCCCCCAAAAAAAAAGAAAATTTTCTGATAAAAAAAAAGCCTTAATTTGAAAGGCTTAATTAAAAATGAAAAAAAAAAGATATGACTGGACATGACTTATCTATTTATTTTAATAAACTCACATTCAATTTTTTAACATCAGCACAAATATACAAAAAATATTGCTTGTTTTTTCATTTTTTTTTTTCTCTTTTAAATATGGAATAAGACAAAGTCATATTTAGTCATGAATAAGTTTTAGTGGTTTATAAGGGAGAGAACTAAAAGAAAAACAAAGGGAAACAATCTGTTGGGAAATGATATACCAGACAATTCTGTACAATTGTATCATTTATATATTATATATACAAGAAATAAACTTGAAAGAAAAACAAAATTGCAAATTGGGAAAAAAAAAGTTGAAAAGGTTGGAAGCCAGTTGTTCAATAAGGTGGTTTAGTCCAGAAGATGGTGCACAGTGAAATAAATAAGTCTCATCACAAGATTCTTGGTTTAACAAATGTGTTTGCATTGTCATCAGAGATGATCGAAGGAAGAGGTCTCTGTGAAGCTCCAAGTCTTGGCTTCTTTTGTTCTAAATTTTAGAAGTAATATGCTCAACTTGTAGAATACACCACAACTATAAATAAAATGAGATGTTCTATAAATATGTTATACAATATCAATTTGTGGATGAGTTTCTGAAAGTACACAATGAAAAAGGTAAGTACACCAGTGTTATTAGTAGGTTACATTGAAATGTTTCGTTTGTATAGTTACATATATTTTATGTACACATTGGCCTATATGTATGGAAACCTTTTTACGGAAGTTAAAAAAAAAAAGACCAGTATAACAAGCAAGTTGTATCCTACTATAGATTCAAATGGTTTGAACAATTATGATAGATTATTGAACACTTCAATACCTTTAAAGAGTTTGTTTTTTTTTTTCATAACTTTCATTTGAAAAGAACAAAAAATTGAAAACTATAACACAAATTTTACAAATGTATTTATGGTAAGAGAAGAACACATCAGTGTTTGCCCAAGAACCCGTGAAGCTGAGACATAAATCAATTCAGTTGAGTTAGGTGTTAAGCTTGTCATTAATAATCATCCTCATTTTAAAGCTGACACTTCACAAACCAGTTTTTTTTTTTTAAATTCTTCTTGATATTTGATTTTAGAAATGTCTCAAGTTGGTAAAAAAGAATAATTAAAAGTACATTGTCTTTAAGTTATTTTTGACTGGTATTGTTTTTCTGCTATAATGAGATAATAAATACAAAAAAAAAAAATGGGCATGGAAATAATTTTAGGTGATTAAGTATGGAATAAATATTTATCAAAACAACAAAAAAAATGTGTAAAACCTTTGCTGTTTTACAAGGTGTAAAGTTAGTTCATTGCTTAGTACAATATTAAAAAAAAAAAGAAACATCATAAGACTGCATCCACTTCCATTTAGTTGACCCCTGACCTTCAGAGCCCAAGTGGAGGGGGATCCACAGAAAGATAGTCGGTATTAAAATTTGTGACCTGCTAGTAGAGCACTGGTTAGGGCTTGGGTCTGAAATGAAAAAAAAAAAAGAAATTCAATAAATATAATTATATTTCTATCCATAATGCTTTTGATATGTTAAAATCATTTTTAAAGTGTTTTTTTTTTACTGTTTATTATATCACTGCTTTTATTTGCATTGATTACATTTTTCTATTACTATTATTTATATATATATAGCTTCCAAAACAGCACAGTATATGGTTCCATTTAATCACTATGGTTTGAATCTTGCACATAAGGCTTTTACCACTATATACAGATATTTTTATTTAGATATATCAGAGACATTAAAAATGATCATCATAGTAGATAAAAAAGGGGGAAATAAGAATGATGAATACAGAAATGTCTATTTATTCTTCTTCTTTCTTTCATTTAGCTGTTTTTCTCACTCAAGGAGACATAAAGACATGAAATTAATTGATTTGAAATCAACACTGGCTTAATATAGTGTGCTGTTTGAGGATATTTAAATTGTTGAAATTACTTGTTCATCTGATTATGAGACACACACATTTTAATCTATTTTTTTTTGGAAACATCCTCCAAGATTATTATTGTTATTACAGGTACAGTTGCTAACTTGAAACATTCATGCAGGTTTATTAGGAAAATGTGCACTATATCCATCCTTCATTTCATTGAAATAGTTTGCTATGTTTTTCTGGTTGTTTTTTTTTTTTTAATAATAATTTTATATGACATTATCCCAACCAAACAAAAAGAGCAAATCAAATTTGAAATTAACTTGAGCCATACACTTTTACTAAAGCATAATGAAATGAAAAATGATCTAAAAGTTTCATAATCTATTAACATATATTTCGAATTTTACCAAAAACATAAATTAATATAAATGATGTCATTATATTTTAATTGTTTCTGATGTGTTTTATAAAAAGAAAAGCTATGCTTATGACTAATGAATTACATGTAGCTAAATGTCCATTAAAAGTAAATATGTTTTTAGGAAGAATTTCAGTTAGAATGTTGAAAAATTTAGGGGAAACATAGACATTACTAAGGATTCATTGACTTACAAGCAAAGATAAGGGTGACTAAGGATTATATATGTATAAGCTTTATGAATTGAATAAATGAGCTCTACTAAAGACAAGAATAAACCATTTTCCTGTACACTAGACCTAATCTTGACACTCTGATTACAACAGTTCTCAAATCTAATCTACTGTTTGTTATTGAAACTAAATCTAAAGTCTTTATATATAAATAGATACGATACACAGAGATTAATACTATTAGTTGGCATTGACCCTCCAAAAGGAAAAACAACAACAGTTCAAAAACATAAAATTTGAAATATTAATTATATATGTATAGCTCAAAATTTAAAACAGAAATATATATCAGTAAGTTGACCCTACACAGAAAAACATGTTGAAAGAACTAAAGACAAGATTCAGAGACTAATGACCAATCAGATTACATCTAAGCTATATTAAGTGCTATAAATAGTGTACACAATGCACTACTAAATGTAAAAACAAAAAACAACTAACATGTTTAATCCCCATGACAAATCTCTAAAGTCGAATCAAAAGAACTAAAGAACTAAAGAAGAAAGAAAACACTACCTAAAGAAACATGGACACTATTCCCAATAAGCCACATCAGAAAATTAAGACTAGTAGAGCTTTGAAAGTAATTCTTGTAAAAATATAAATTGAAAAAACAAACAAACTAAAAATAGACATAACAAAAAAGACTATTTAAAAAAAAGTTGGTCTACTAAATAGCCTACAAGTAAGTTTAGTGAGGAGATAATGGTGGCAATATCGTCTACACTCTAGTGCCAATACCTTCAATTTTTAAAAAATCATTTCATTCCTACAATTTAATAAATTGATCATCCTGTGTCAGTGGAAACCAGTGTTATAAGCTGTGGCTACAAGACCCTGGCAATAACAAATGTTTATACATGTGTCACACAATTGTGGGCATCGACCAAATGAAGTAGATGATACAGAACATAACATGGTGGTAACAACTTTTAAAAAAAATTCAGCAAAAATAACAAAAGCAAATAAATACATATCTTAAGAGGCTAAAATATTCAAAGTAATTGTGTCAGAATACATTAAAAAAGCTGAAGCTTCTTTATCACAGGTGAATATGATTAGAGCTATAAGAGTCCAATATTCCAGAACTGGTGCTACAGTATGTGTTAAGGGGTGCTTAGACTTTAGGCAACACAAGAGTCTTTGGATCCAAATGCAACATAGTGCTTGCAATAAAGATGCACTTTCATTTAATGTATTCTTCTCATCAGTCTTGTAGCCAGGAAATATTGTCATTCTAAGCTCCAATAGTTTTTTTCTTCACAACCTATCACAACTGGCCTAAGACAATTAAGGTAGCAGCTGTCTGGAGGTTTAAAGAATAATCTGTTGAAGCTGGCTCAAAAATAATTTTGACATCAGCTGATTATCCAGTTTTGGTTTAGCGACAAAGTCAGAATTTCACTTTTCATTTGCCCCACTTGCTTAAAGAGAATCACTAAGACAAACAACACAACAGTTCTGCCTACAAAATTATATTTTTTTTAAATTGGTATTTCATTTGTTTGTCTTCAACAACAAAATAACTACATAGTAATAATAGACATGAAATGATTAACCTGCGTTTGGAAAGAGTGTGGAAATAGTGACTCTCAAAGTTCTGACATCAAGATCAATGGACAACTGTTTCCTTTTCTAAATGGCTCAATTCATATCAAATATTTTTTTTTTACAAGTCTGGTGTTGATTGAACAGCCTTTCCAGGAAGAAATAACTTGACTTTAGATGTTCATGAATCTTTTTCTCTTTCCTTTCTTCTTCTAGTTTCAACTTTTTTAAACATGCTCTCATTAATAAATAGGCTTGTGACATGTTAAAGCTGTATCCTTTGACGCCCCCCCCCCATATGTGTGTGTGAGGGGGGTTCAATTATTCTTTATGTTGTTTTTTTTATATTTTCTTTTAGTTTCAGTTTTTTTTTTGTTTGTTTTTTTTACACTAGAAAAATGGCAATCATATTTTCACTATGAGCTCATTGAGTTTCCATAAGAATTAAGTTCCTCAGTTTGTTAGCTTAAAATGTCATTGATTCTGTTTTGCACTGTTCAAGAGATTTTTTTCCAAACATTTGTAGAAAATTGTTCACTTTTTTTTTTTGTATTCAGCATTTACAGTTCAAAATGGTTTCTTAAGTATATAGACATTAATACGAATTTTTAAAAAAAGGCTACCATTTATTCTAGTCTTGTACTTACCCTGCCCAAACCAAATGCAGCAAACGCCCCAGGCTGTGGTGAGGTAGCAGCATTGTGCTGAATATAGGTCACACTCTCCTGTGAGTACATGTCCATTGGAGTTGGGGGAGAGTTGGTAAATGCACGATTCATGGGGGAGGTAGTAGTGGGGTAGGTTCCAAACCCTCCCAAAACAGTTGCTCCTGGAACAAAAAAACATAATAAAAATTGAAGACATACATTTATATTATACTTTTTTTTCTCTCTTGTTCTCCTGTGGGTGTCCTTTCATGCATTTTTCTTTGGTGAGTGTATCTTAAGAAAATCAAGGTGAAAATAAAACCAAATAGATGCTAAGGAATGCTGAACCATCTTTGTTTTACTGAAATTAGGTAGTTTACAAATAATCTAACGAAATTACTTACAAGAGAATCCTTAATAATGTAAATCAGTTTCAGATCAGTAGGTCTCCAAATTACAATGAACTTCGAAATAAAATCTTTTCATTTAGGGAACCAATGTCAGTTGAATACTTTTAGTAGAAAACAAACTTTTTTATAATTATTAATGTTTATATTATCATTTTTCACACATTAAAAAAAATATGCTATGTTATTTACTTTGTTCTGTAGTATGAATAATGGACTAAGGATACCCAGGAAATCTTTGCATACAGCCACTAGCATTGAAATATGCTAAATGGCTCAAATTAGATAGATAGATAGACCTTTAATATTGTTTTGAAATTTGTTAATTGAATTTTTATAGAAAAACTTATCAAAAAGGAAAATAAACATTTAGAATTATTAAATGTGATTATAATGTGACAGCTACGTTTTATCTTTTTGGATATTTTTTAGTTATTTGGTATCATTAAAAATTACTAAATAGAATAATGTATAGCAAAGTACATGTATAAACAAGTAATATAAATAAAAGTTTATTTTAAAAATCAATTCCTACTTTATGAAGCTGTCTATCTAGGATTTCTAATTCAATTTATTTTTTGTCATGCTTCATAAACCCAAGGAATCTCTCCAGTGAGCAGTGTATAATCATTAACTCTTTCTCTCCTAACTGACAATACCAACGTTGATTCCATCAGAATGTGTTAAATAATTACGGAGAGAAAGAGTTAATCTAGATTGAGTCTAGTATTTTATGTAGTGATTTTAACTCTTTATCTCCATTATTATTTAACACGTTCTGATGGAATCAACGTTGGTATCGTCAGTTAGGAGAGAAAGGGTTAAAACATTCTTGGAGCTTACACTTACATAAGATGGTGTGCAATTGTTTTTATAGTTCTCTTTAATAATTCAACTCCTTGCATGTCAATTAATGTGTCCAAAAACTTTTTTTTTTTTGGCATTGATGTAATTTTAAGATAATTGAATAATTAAGAAAAATTATAATGGTCAAACCAGAGTTTTAACGTTGTAGCCAATTAGCTAGTCATTTTTTCCCCAAAGATATCCACAACCTGTTAAATTTGTAGAAAAATCATTTGAACTATTTTTAAAATCTAAGAACTTTTTAAACCCTTGAAGAGAGAGCAACCTAGTAGTAGGTACTGTAACTATATAGTATTGTTGTGTTAGCTTTGAAACTTGGTAGCAACTTTTTCTCTTACTCTGGATATTACTTACATTTTAAATTCTGTCTATCCTCCCCCCTTTCTTTTTGTTACCATATTATTTCTTGTGTTGAACCTGTACTATGATTTGCCTACATTGTAAATGTTTTAATTTTCTGCAGTTATTATTCAAAAGAAGATTTTGTCTATTACATCATTCAGAATTTGGCTTCTGTAAAATTCTTTTTCTTGTTCATTCACATAGTATTCAGCTGGTTATTTTAATATGAATGGTTTGTGGAATTTCATTGAACGAAAATGAGCATTAAATTGTGTATCTTGATAGCTGTTTTATTTGACAAATTTGCTCAGGTACGATAGAAGAGAAGAAGATCCCGTATGAGCATGATTGACACTTCTGGGCTATAATAAAATAATGCCATCTTTTCTTTTTTCACAAAATTCTTCAAAAATCAGAAACCAGAAATTGAAGTTGATTTGGATTTGGTGCTGAAGATGATCACACAAGGGTCTTGTCTAGATTTCAAGTCTTTTATTTTTATTTCCAATTTTATTAAACACATTTCTTTTGATGCATGTAAATCTCATGAGTTTTGTTGTTATTTTATGAACAGATATTCTGTTTCAATCATTTTATGAGAATTTTTTAGTCCGTTTTTTTATTAAGTATTTTTTTTTTAATTTGGTATGATGTGGTCATTAAATAACAAACAAATACTGATCAAATAACAAACAAGAAACAAAGACATATTTAGAGACAGAGACAACAAAAAATGAGTTTTAAAGTATGAAATGATTCAGTGACGCAAGGTAGAGAAACAGAGGAAAGCAGACTTATTGGATAGAAGTTTAGATGAATGAAATGAAAGGTATATGGATGAGTTTGGGACATATTTAAAGACATATTTCATGCAAATTCGTTTAGACCAGTGGTCCCCATTAGAAGAAAGAATTACCTAGCTTTGGGGGACAATCGTTAGATTTTTTAAAGGATTATGGTTAAGCATCATTTCTAATGTTTGGGAACCTCTGATGTAAACATATGGTTAGAATTCTAGGTAGTGCTCATCTACAACAACCATGTGTAACAGATGAAGGCTCGCACTAAGTGCTGAAATTTCTTACCTTTTGCTGCCTGTAGAGGCATTGGAGGCTTAGGTTATCATTCTTGCTGTTATTACACTATATATATATATATATATATATAGTTCTCATCTATTTATATCATGCGGAGGGAAGCTACACTAATTTGTAGATCTCTAACTGCTACTTAAATGCTAACATCAATGACAAATGTTGACAAGACAAAAACATTTTAAACACAAAAAAACAGTTTAGTACTTAAATACACAAACACCCACCAAAGCTGTGCCCAGCTGCCGCCCTTGTCATTTGCTCTCTCTGTAGCTGTGTTGTGGTGGCTAAAGTAAGGGCTGTGCTTCCATTATCGTTACGGTGGGTCAGAGACGGAGGGGCAGGGAGGGCCAGAGGGGCTGTAGCCACTGGGTTAGCAAAATCAGCATATGCTGTACCAGGGTTGGCCATCAGGGCTCTTTCAGAGCCGGCAGTTGACAAGGGAAGATAACCATAGCCAGGGACTACAATTGTAAAATAAAAATAAAAAAGAAGGTTACAAATATAATCATTTAAATATGTTAAATAAGATTTTTTTTTTTTAATGATAAAAGTATAAATTCTGACTTTTATATAGATCTAAGTAATGTAATTAAAATTTGCTTGACTAAAAAGTCCCTGGCTCTGGCTTATGCATGGAGTTAAATCTTAAACTCAAAATTTTATTTGATGAATTTCAGACGCTAGTTTACAGACTTGGTTCACTGCGCTGTTCTAGGATTGCCAAGGATGCCGGAAGAAATGGCCAACTCTTTTTTACATTATGCACCTGTAGCCTTTTTTTAATGCTAGACTGATAACTTGTATAATCCTACTCGGTTCAGGGGTACTAGAGTTCTCCATGATTATTTCAAGCAATGCAAGAAAGTGTATTTAAATAAACTAAAAGAGGATGTGGCAAAGGAAAAAATGCAGATTTCATAGACGTTCAAATGTCTACAAAAAAAAAAAAGACCAAAGAAATAGAGTGTAACACAAAAAAAAAAATCTAAGTGAGAAACAGTTCAAATAAAATATTTTTCCAACAAATGACAAGTTCAGAATTCTCGGACAGTTAGCATGCACTGATATAAGTCTGATGAACAAATTGAACTACAAGCATTGACTACAACATAGTATTAGACTACACTAGAACTACTTGAAGGAAGAAAAAAAAAATGGATTGTACTCTTAGACCAAATGCTTTGAGAGGAACTGAATAGAAACAAAAACATTAACATTTCAATTCAATATTGTTGTTTTTTTTTCTTCAATTTTACTTTTTATTAGCCATTCCATGCAATAAGCCAGAGTACTAGGGGCTAAAGGTCAAGGTGAACCTAATCATCTCCATGTTCATAACATGAGACAATGCAAAGATTTATTAGTCAGGAGGATATAACATTGCTAAAAAAATAAATAATTATATATATATATATAGCACGATTATAAAACTAGTTTGGCTGTCAATTACCTAAGAAAAAAAAACATTATGCAAAGATATAAATAATGTGTTATATTAACACACAAATAAACTCAAGAAATATTTTCTAAATCAGGCACACAAAAAAAAAAGAAAATGGCCTCGACTTATCAAAGATTTTGTTGGTTGCCTAATGAGATGAGTTTGTGATCTAAAACATAAGAGATGCTCATGCCAAATGCTTATCATTAACTCCTTCAAGGCACATTCTAATTCTAATTAAGATGTTCTTTCAGAGTTGTTCCTAGCCTTAACCTCCCGCAGAATGGCAGGGGATGACAGGGGCAGGGTTTGAATCCAGGACATAAAGATGCAGGTCAGGAGTCATACCACAGGACTTCCCCCTCTTCCACCACGATGTAGAATATGTACCTAATATTCCAAAATATTCATAAATTTGATATGATCATCATTGTTATTATTTTTATTTATTTATTTTTTTTTGAGCAAATGACTTTTTGAATATCTCTCAACCAAAAGCTGGTTAGTAAAAGACTCCTAGGAAATGTATTATAAATGTGCCTTGTAATAAAAGAAAAAAGGATGTATTTTCTGCTTGTCAATAATACTGTGTGCTTATGCCAATCTAGCATTTAGGTAAGTAAACATAGTGACAGCACTGTGACTAGATTATAGCAATGTAAATGAAAACAAGTCTTAATAGTAATAAATAAAACAACATCATAAAGAAAAAAACAACTAATTTGCTAATGTGTACAAGTAGGGTCATGTTGACATCACACACTATAAATACAATGAGTAAAATAGATATATATATATATAGGCCTATACATAATGCATGCACGACGACTGCCATAGATGTGAACCATATGAGTCTTAAACATTGTCTATATAGGCCTATATACTTTGTTTTTTTATGCATAGTTATAGATCTGATAGTTTTTTTTTTCCTGCTCTAAATAAAATTTCTATTATCATTTTCATGTCTAAGAGAAACAAAAACAGAACAACAAATTCAAATATTTATGTACAACCAAAAAAAAAATTAATCTCAATATTAGATATCAAATCATTTTCTACTCATCCTCATTAACAAAAGAAATTTAAAAAAAAAACATGCTTTTGCCTACATGTATATTTAAAACAGCTTGTAAGTAAGAAATAAATATTTTTTCTTGTTATGAAAATGATTTTTGTTGAATTTAGTTAAAAACGCCTAACTTTAGTTGCTTCTACAAAAAAAAAATAATTTTTGTATTCCCTATCAAGTCTGGTAGCTATTTCTTTATATGATAAGTTAAAACAAATTAGATTTTTTGAACTAGAAATAAATCAAGCCAATTAGAAGTTTTCATAGATAGAAACAAAAATAAGAAGGAAACTCAATACAGTACAAACCAAGAGTACTATAGAAAAAAAAAAGATATAAATAAAGGGAGGGAATACAATGCCTAATCTAAGAAACTGAATGAGACTTTAAATTTAAGTGCTAAAAAAAA
>JADKLZ010003044.1:24880090-24887821 GCA_021533235.1 Biomphalaria straminea | reverse complement strand
AGAACGCGAGAACCGTCGAACCCATTTCCAGCCTACTAACAAATCGATGTGATTAATCTATCCATTCCTTTAACCAAAAGTCCAGTTTTCACACCTGACTGTGCCTCTCAGCACGCCTGGTTAGCTCACACGTGTAGTCGTCTGGGGTTTTAGTTAAAGATTTATTTTGTTTTCAAGTCAAATTAAAACACTGTTTTTTTTTTTTTTTCTTCTATCTTTCGACTTCATATATCTGTACCATCGGAGGTATATATGTCGGCTATGTATAAAAGGGGAATAACTGAGGAATAAAGCCACTATGACGTAGAATTGTGACGTCAATGGATTGCGAAAAAAAAAGGATTCTAAATTAAGCACAAACACGGGGTAATAAACATATAATATTTACTTGTAATTCTTGAATAAAAGGTTCTCATTCAGATAAAAGGCTACATTAGGATAAGGTCGATGATACCTTAATCAAACGCAAGACGATCCGATAGTGAAACGAAGCTTGATTGGGGCGGATGAAAGAAAATATGTCACGGTTATTGACAAGAGGCAATAAAAAATGGCGACGGATCGAGTACTGGAGTTCAAACTGCAGTTGAAAGAGTGATTGTTTAAACTAAGTGACCTGAAACACCTCCCTCATTGATAGTCCTCGATAGACAAGTGCGAAACATTTTCCAATGTGTTGAACAAAGTGTGTGTGTGTGTGTGTGTTTGTGTTTTATAGAGGGGAGGTAGCCTTACGTAAAGTGTTCTTTCCAGATCCACAGGTCCACGGCTAACGAGGGTGCTCTGTTTCCAGTACAACGGTCTAACAGAAAGCTGGATCTATGGAATTATTTCAGGGTCCTGCAAGTATCAAACCCTTCCCATGGGCTTGATTTGCTTTCGGAAAAAAAAGGGCTCGCCGGAGCGTCTACGAGTTTATGAAAATACATACTCTCTTGTTATCATTTTTTTAAATCTGGAAATTATAGTTAACATATTTGGAACCACTTAGTGAGGTCCACTAGGTATTATTAATAAATGTATCTTGAATTTCAAATGTTATTCTTGAATCATAATACAGATTACAATAGAGTCTTGTTTATTGTATAAGTATTGTAAAGTGGATATTTATAGAAATTTTACATTAAAAACAATCAGTTCAGGTTTGCTTCAAGCGTTTGTGAACATATTTTGTTCTATTCGGGAGTACTGATTACAATAGCATGTCATAGAAGACAAGAAAACAATGTGATGAATACGTCCTGGGCCGCAGCCGTTCTGATTGAATGTTTTACAGTCTATATTTCATTAGAATCACAACTCTTGAAACATTTCAACGTATACCTAGCGCAGTAGAAAGTCAGTTATAATCCTAATATTTAAGTTGTTTTTTTTAAAGACAAATTTTTAAGACTCTTGAAATATTCAAGCGTGCCAATGTTCCCTGGGATCACCCAGTCCAAGACCCAACTAGGGGTGAGCCTTCTGATCATTACCATTACGAAGCTGTCCAGAGTTGAAGTTTGGACTTTGTGCACGACTTTTGGGGGCCTCTGCGGTGGTTACTTTGCATACACGTATGCAACAAGTAATTGTTTTAAAATAAATGTTTTGTACTGCATCCCTTTTCAAATAAGTTTTAAGTAGAAATGCCATCTTGCTGCCATACGATTGTGTGGTTAAGACCATTGTTCTAATCACTTCTGGAGCTCTCCAATGTTGCAGATGAACCCTAGCAGAGCAGGGGCGTATATTAAAAGTTAAGCAGATTAATATTGCAAGCATGAACCAATGGACCTCATTTACCAATCGTACACAAACAACATTTAGCCACGTGGGTCTCTTCTATACAAATTACGTAATCCATAAAGGCTGTCGCGTGATACGATTTTTTTTGTTGTTATATCACGTGGCTTAATGTTTTTGAAAACGATTGGTGAATGAGGTCCATTATGTTTGTTCTGGACCTTACAAGATTTGGAAATAATATTCGCAGACATACAAAACAATGACGAGTGAAACAAAATCAAATTTAAGACAAACAGTTGATTCTATTTTAGGAATTCTGTCTAGTATTTAAAAAATGCACAACGAACTGAATTTTTTACAGGTCATCTTTGGTAAATTTTTTTATCATTTGAAGGCAGGAAATAAACATATCATGCATGAAATTAACCAGGAAATGTACTAAAGAGTTTCAGAAGATTCTAGAGTACATCAAGATATATTAGTTAGGAAGTTAAACGATTTTTTTTAGCCTATTAAACAAATCCCTTTTAAATTTCAGGAGTATCCTAAAAATCACTGGCTGTAATGGAAGCTAAAAGAATGTCAAGCATATGAATATAATTACTCTCATACACCCATCCCCTCCCACCAAGACACACACACGCCTCCAAAACCTCTTTTTTTTTTAAATTAAAAAAGCTTTTGTTCAGACCGTCTCTAAGCAATAAGCTTAGATTTAAATATCAAATCAAGAGTTAGACAAACGCTTCAAATGTCCAGAGCTTTAGAGAGATATCTAGAGCTTTATAAAACCTCAGCCCTGATTTGTGTAGGTAAATGTCTAGTCAACCACTAGTTCGTATTTAGGACTTAATGACTTCTATCCGGGCTTAGCTGAATGGTCATCGCCTCTCCTAGAGTGCTGACCGGAAAAAGATTATGAAAGAAGGTGAGTTCGCGTGTGTGTGTTGGGGGGGGGGGTCACAAACAGTGACTGTTCTTCTTGCCCGTAAAGTCCAGCCACTAAAAAGTTATGTGTAATTCCAGACCAGCTTGCTAAGCCCCGGGGTTTGCCCAGGCCAGGTCACTCTAAGCAGTGGTTAAGTCTGGTCGTTTGAGCAGACCAGTTATTGCAGGGACAAGACAGGGACTCGCCCACCCCCTTATTTTCCTCAACATTTCCCTCTATCGTCCTTTTTCTTTTTCTACATTTTCTTTCTTCCTTTCCCTTTCTCCCAGAGGTCATCTCCCCTTTCGCAACCTAGTAGCATTGGTCACGCGTTGGTCAGTATTGATCGAAGGGAAAACTGCGTGGTCAAAGGATGCATTTAACGTTTGGGTTGGAAAGAGATAGCGCAAAGAAAGAAAAGGCAATGGATGGGGCGGGAAGCAGGACAAAGAGACAATCCCATTAATTGATTGGAACAAGTAAGTCTGTGCTTAATATCACATGATCGTCACGTGATAATAGGTTATATGAAGAAAGGAAAAAAAAATAGCATTGCTTCAACAGCCCAGAACAGCCCGCAGTTAAACCGCTCGCGTTAAAATATTGGAAGAAAATTGTGTTCAAGCATTAAATCCTTTCAGCCTGGATACAGAGTTCTATAAATAGCAACAACTCAGATGCAGAGTTCTAAAAATACCAAAAATATTGAAACATATTTATTTTTGTTTTCTTGTGTCGAAACTCGTTCTAAACCACTAATTCAACTGTGATGAACTGAGAGACAAATACATAAAGACGAGACATATGCAGAAATAAAAGCGGATTCGTGAACAGACTCATTTGGTGAATCATCAAAAAAATATACTTAACATGAGCATTTAATTTCACAAATCTAAACATATATCTACATTTTATTTATATTTCTAACATAAGTGGTCTGAAGAAAAACAAACAATATTATGTTTTCTAATCATACTCAATACACCTGTCAACAAAAAAAAAAACAAGAAATGTACACTTGAAACCCGAGAATAAATAGATCTATGCAAATGTTTATCATGTAGATGTGTGTCAGCTTTAAACCTGGCCCACATGTTGTGGCTTAGACGTGAAGTATGTAAATTGGCGTTAACTAACAAGCGGAGTTAAAAG
Source organism: Biomphalaria straminea (assembly GCA_021533235.1). NCBI lineage: Eukaryota > Metazoa > Mollusca > Gastropoda > Planorbidae > Biomphalaria > Biomphalaria straminea. The sequence goes on along the minus strand of JADKLZ010003044.1, from coordinate 24,884,013 downwards.
AGTCTACGAAGCACTTACAGAGCCATCTAATGTGCCTAAATTTTCAGTGCCTAAATATCCGGTGCCTAAATATTCGATGCTTAAATATCCGGTGCCTAAATATCCGGTGCCTAAATATCGGGGTAACTAAATATCCGGTGCCTTAATATCCAGACACCCATCTCGACATACGCTGTCCTTCGTTTGTTGCCTCGACGCAGCGAGAAAAAATTTACAGTCAGAGTGGTAGGATTAGGGAGGGGAATTTAAGGACGATAGTAGAAGTTAAACAGACTGCAAAGCCATAGGAGACACAGCGGCGAAGCAAACCTGACGTTAATGGGGGTTCATTGCGCCCGGAAACATGACAAATAGAGGCCCACGACGGCCATTACAAGAAAGTCGAAGACGTAGACGAAGGGAAGAAGCAACACAAATAGGCTCCAGTTGCTTCAGTAAATTTACGTTAAACGTACATTTTAAGTTCTGCATTTTTAAAATCACATGACAAGAGAATCATTCTGGACTGATAATAATAAGGCTTGTCTTCAAGTCCGAAGATTAGTGAGGAATACAGTATTTCCCGTGGCTGCGCAGCCCCAGCTGTGACCAACATATTTTGCCACATAACCATTGTCCGCAGGTGGTTGATTTAGATTTTCTTTTCGTCGTCTGCGTTTGTCCTCGGAAGCAGATTTTCTTTTTGGTCTCAAATGTGTATCTCGCGGCCTTCGTGAGTGACCTCCAGCTGTCTCGTTCCGACGCCGCATGCAGCCAGGTGCTCGTTTCTATGTCAGCCAAGGAAAGTTGACCCCTAATCTGGTCTTTGAAGCGTTTTCGTGGGGCGCCTCTGTTACGTCGACCACTTTTTAGCTCACCAAAAAAGACTGCCTCTGGCATACGTTCGTCTCCCATACGTGATATGTGCCCTGCCCAGCGTAGCTGTCGGACCATAAGAAGTCCCTCTATACTGTCCATACCGGCGTTCGCAAGGACCTCGCTGTTTGTAGTGCGGTCCTGCCACCGTATGTCCATGATGGAGCGCAAGCATTTTTGGCGATATGTTAAACGTAAATTGCAGGGCCCTTACCAGGCGCGGGGCCTAATTTAAAGCTATTGGAGAAATCGACCTAAGGCCGGCCCTGGACACTATCTCTTGTAAAAAGTAGCTCAGTTGAGTGTCATAACACTAACACTTGTAAAAAAAAAACCTACTGATATATATTGGATTGTTGGATTTTATTTGTCAATTTCTCGGGAATGGTGGGCAAAAGTCTACTCTTTTTTTTTTAGTGTTGGTCAAGGATGCAACTTATTCTCTACTTGTAGTAACTATAGCAGTAAATTAATAGATGTTTCCTCTTCAGACTGTCTTCACGGGTACCACTGCAATCTTCTGTAACAGTTCTTTTCCGTTGAACTGCTTCCCATTTTATCAAAACTACTCGAACGATGAGCATTGCTAGCATGTTTCTATTCAACATTTCTGTTCTATCAACCAAAGGAATTTAGGAAGTTTAGGCACCGGAAAATTAGGCACTCTTTAATAAGCGACCTTTTTTTTTGGAAAATAATTAGAAAAATGTAAGGTCGCTAATTAAAGAGTGCTTAATTTTCTGGTGCCTAATTTTCCACCTAGCCAAAAAGTGCCTAATTATCCGGTGCCTAAATTTCCGGATGCCTAATTATCTGTTGCCTAAATTTCCGGGTGCATAAATATCCAGGTACCTAAATTTCCGGGTGCCTAAATATCCGGTGCCTAATTATTCGGTGCCTAAATTTCCAGACAACCACCCAAAGCTACCACCGCCTCACCAAATCTATTCAACATTTCTGTTCTATCACCCAAAGTTACCTTCGCCTCTCCAAACGCCTCAGTTCATCCGTCTATTGATAATAGTAATATCCTTGATAATGTAAGGAGTCATTGCCAAGTGAAATCTCGTAGAATGTTCTCGTCCCACGAGAACGAGTTCAAATTTCTTCGATGCATGTGAGCGCTTTTTTTTAGTTTTAAAACAAAATCAATACTACGACTATGAGTGAGTACTGACTCAGAACTAGTGCTCACTATCTTAGTTTCACGCCCTTTCTCCTAAGGTTTTTTTTTTTTCTATACCTCCTCAGCGGAATAGGGCCAGGATTTATCGCCCATAAAATGTTTATAGGCCCGAGTTACTTCTCTTGGGCACGCCTCTGGAGTACGTAATGGAAGGGGGGGGGGTAAAGGGGGGGCATGTCACGAATACACACTGGAGAGGAAGAGAGAGGGGGAGAGAGAGAGAGAGAGAGAGAGGCGCAAAGGTTAACCGTGTTGAGTTGGTTCCATTCGTCTTCATGTTATAACGAAGTCAAACTGTGTTCCACTGAGCAGTCTAACGTGCCCGGTCCTCAATTTGCCCTACTCTGTATACACCAGGGCACTAAAGCAAGTGGGCTTTTAATTTTTGATTGTAAGGAAGTCCCAGTGGTCTTCTGTAAAGAATTTCTTTTTTTCCCCTTTGCATTTCAGTAATACATGACTTACACGGCTTTCCGAAAAGATGTAGCTTAGTTCGCCCCGACTAAGCCACGATATAGAAATGCGCTCTTCTGCAGCGCATCCCACCGCGACCAATCGTTATGGCAAGCCGAAACAATTGCGTTTTGACGTCACAACTTGTGGGAAGTTTAGACTAATAGCTCAATGCCAGGTCAAAGGTCGCGACGTCTCAGTGACAACGAGTTATTGGTCTAAGCCGCACACAAGTTGCGACGTGGCCTTCTATAACGATTGGTCTCGAGCCCACTCCCTAAGACATTGAATGTCATTCCTGTCGAAATCACGCCATGGCCACCATTTGTCGCCATCGCCCGGGAAGTACCGATTCGTGCCGAGATCAAACGACACTCTAATAAGCGAAAGGAGAAGAGAGACAATTGTTTCCGGTTCCCGATGTTGCGCTGTTAAGTTTTCTGCCTCGTCTGAAGACCTTACAAAAGAAGCGAGTGTCTTTAGCTATAAGATGTCTCAAATAGCACGGCTTAAGCATGCAAAACGATTTCAATTCAATTACATTTGGTGGAGAATATCGGGACAGGGGTAAAAAAGGGGAAGTGTTGAGAACTTTCGAGTTTGTGGTGGTTGTTTTGAGTTGTGGGTGGTTGTTTTGAGTTGGGGTGGTTGTTTTGAGTTGGGAGGTGGCTGTTTCGAGTTGGAAGGGTGGTTGTTTTGAGTTGTGGGTGGTTGTTTTGAGTAGAGGGTAGTTGTTTCGAGTTGGAGGGGTGGTTGTTTCAAATTGGCAAGTGGATGTTGAGTTGGGGGGTGGTTATTTAGAGTTTGGGGTGTTTTTCCTTTTTTTTAAAGTTGGAGCGGCGGTGGTTGTTTCAAATTGGGACGTGGCTGTTTCGAGTTAGGCGTGGATCAATCCTGCTAAAAGTTACACCAGACACTAGACAGACACACATACACACACACAGACACATATGTTATGGGTTGTGTGTGTGTTTTTATGGTGACGGTGGTAAGAAGTTAGTGATTGGTTGTGAATGATGAAATAAATGTGACAATGTCGTCAATTGGTCCTAGTTACGGAAGACGGATACAGAACGTGAGACAGAAAGGTTGTTGAATTGTAGTGAATTAGATTTTGTTAAAAAGATATTATTACTAAAATCTATTGCATTTATTTCATCTACGACAAGGGGATTTTGTCTATATTATAAAAAAGTTATATTTAGTATTGTTCACAAAAACGTTATTCGCGTCATGGCCTTGATTCTGCCGATGTAATATCAACCCAAAGTACACGAAGTTATTCAAGTTATTTGAAGTTGTATTAATTAAGATATAGAGGTCTATTAGTTGTCTACCAGCAGTTTGGTGCTACAAGACAATGACCGGTAAAAAACAACAACACACACACACTAGAAATGCCAACAAAAGTTAGCTTATATATTTGGAT
>JADKLZ010003044.1:24816679-24829186 GCA_021533235.1 Biomphalaria straminea | reverse complement strand
TAGCGACTTCTGACGTAGCTTGATCGTCTGTTTAACTCCTACAACAGGAAGCGCGCCATGAAACCAAGTGCCAGTAACCTGAGCTCAAAGAAAAGAAAAAGTGCATGACGCAGAGTAAGGGAGAGAAGTCAAGTCTTGGAGGAGAAGGGTAAATTAAAGGGAGGGGGAGTCTCTTGGGTGGGTAAGGGAGTCAAAAAAAATAAAAGAGTAGAAAGAGTATTTTGGGTGAAAAAAAAAAAAGGGAGGGATATCCAGCTTGTTCCTAGTCCGCCCCATATGACATCATCATATTGATATCATAATCATCATCATCCAAATGGTTATAGAGAAATGTGAACAAACGATCAGGTCATGATATACGCCTTCCTTCAATTTGAACTCAATGAAATATTTGAAGAAAGAAAAAAAAAAATAACGAATAAAAAAATCTTATCTTATCTTATACAATACAGACGTTACTTCAAAAAAAAAGAAGATGATTACGTCCTACGCGTCATGCATTCAGTCATACATATTAACCAATGACTTAAATTCTGCCAAGTCACTGGTTTTCCTGGCTAGCTCAGGCAATTCATTACATGCCCTAATAGCGCTAGGGAAGAAGGAGCTTTTGTACACATTTGTCCTAGCATATGTGACGAGGAATGTGCCTTTCTCTTTGTGAAATTGTATTCTTTATCCACGACATAATTCCATGACATGATTTTTTTAATGTTCACTTTTAAAACAATACGTATGACTTTCTGTGTTCCCTGCAGCCACATATCTCATACACTTGACTGTTACTAGACTACACAAGAGAAGGATACACCTTCATCCCCCCATAGCAAATAAAAATTATTCAAAAATATCTGCTTAAGTTTCCAGGCTCCCTACGTCTGCTGATTTTACTACCTTCGACTACCCTTTAGTCTGATGCACTTATGGGGCAACACATAAGATCTATTGACCGTCTTTCTCCATTCATCCATTTTTTTTTTTCGCCTTGGATAGAATCTCTTTCATGATAGGGAAGCAGATCTGCAACAGCTTGGGGTTAGGGCGTGGAGACGAAAGGCCCAGGAGAGATCCGAATGGAAGAATGTGTGCAAGCAGGCCAGAGCCCTTCAAGGGCTGTAGCGCCACTGGGATGGATGGATGGATAGAATCTCTTTCAGTGGCACTGGCATGTCCATTGGATAATTCATATATTCAACCATGACGCGTAGGACGTAATCATCTTCTTTTTTGAAGTAACGTCTGTATAAGATAAGATAAGATAAGATAACAAGTGATTGAGAAGTGGACGTCGTGGACAAGTTCTTAAATTGGTCAGGCCATTATTCGAGAAGTTGGTTTTCTTTTTGTGTGCGACTAACTGATTCGTACCGCCAAAGTTCAGAGTTCAAAGTTTATATAAAGACTGAGGTCATGCTATTTATATCGAGCACTAAACAGGCTGGTAGTGTGTATGTCTCATTACGGCATACAGTTTAAGCTCAAAAAGAAGTTAAAAAAAAAAGGCGCGCGCCCCATGCTTGCTTATGGGTGAGTATCTGGGGCGTGGTACTAAACAAGGCTTGAGGGTCTGAGGGGGAGGAAGTGGGTGGAAGCGCCCCGTAAACTAGTATTGCACCCGCCCTTTGAACCATTTGTTTATAGTAATCTGTTTAAGGGCGCGAGTGTTGTAGAAAGTAGGGTTACGTGTGAGTGTGTGTGGGTGAATGTGTGGCGATGTGAGGGGACTCGTATAAGAGACAAAGAAAGATAAACTTGAGGGTATTGAGATGAACGAGGGGACTTATAGCGTGCAAGGAGGGACTTCTAGGGTGGAGGATAGAGAGGGAGCCTGGCACATTGTTTACAAGGTGGATGTAAACTTAAATGCAACTGGCGCCCTCCTTCCTCTCCGCCTATGCTTTTTGTGGAGGTACCAGAGGCAGAGGTAAACAGAAAGGACAAAAAAAACTAGTAGAGCACACACTCCTGGATCTGAGTCACGTGAACAAAGGCGATGCCAGAAATGAGAAAGATAGGGATGGGGTGGGGGAGGTTGGACTTTCAGAAACTCACGAGGATATACACATAAGGCATAGCATTATAAATAGAGAGAAAGAGAGAGAAAGAGAAAGAGAGAGAAAAAGGAAAAGAAAGAAAGGGAACGAGACAGACAATGAAAAGGCGTCCAAATACAGAAAGAAAGACAGAGAAAGCCTCAGAAACGAAGAAAGAAATAGACACGGAGACTGAGACACAGACACCGAGACACAGACACCGAGACACAGACACCGAGACACAGCGACTGAGACACAGATAACGATACACAGGGATCGAGACACAGAGACAGAGACACAGAGATCGAGACACAGATACTGAGACACAGAGACTGAGACACAGAGACTGAGACACAGAGACTGAGACACAGAGACGGAGACACAGAGACTGAGACACAGACACCGAGACACAGACACCGAGACACAGACATCGAGACACAGACACCGAGACACAGACACTGAGACATAGTGACGGAGACACAGACACCGAGACACAGACACCGAGACACAGAGACCGAGACACATACACCGAGATATAGAGACCGAGACACAGAGAGACAGAAACAGACTGGGGTTTAAACACAAATTAACATTCCAACAAAAATCTTAGTTAGTTTAACGATTCATACTTTGAAAACATCCGTTGTATACTTTTATGTATCTACGAATTATCAATCTTTGTATCACTCCGCAGGGCTAGAGGAACTATGTTTCGATGCGGAGCTACTCGCTAATATCATAAATGTCACTTCAACGCAGTGAGGCGATACGGGGGAGAAGGATCGTCACTACATGGTGCGAAATGGCGTCCACATGTTTCCGATTACACGGCGCACGTGCATTGACGTCACACATCTTGAAGTTACGTCACACAATTTGCATGTTGTACATATTCCTCTATTCAACTTACCACATCTTTTTTTTTATGTTTGTGTAGAAGTTAGATAAAATCCTTTTGTTGAAAAGTTGTCGAGGAATAGACATAGTAAAGATAATGGAATGGTCACAGTCATCTTACTTATCGGGCGTTTTCAATGTTTATAGAGATATATTATCATCTACATCGCTCCCCCCTCTCTCTCTCACTCCTTCTCACACACACACATCTTCACTCCCATGGTCGAGACGAGAGAAGAAATTAAAGAGACAGGCGAAATAAAATGTAAAAAAAACCCAAAAACAACACATTAATGACGTAGAAAGAAAAAAAAAACCTGCTAAAGGTAGACCACTCGCTCGGAGACATCAGGGGAAATAATAGCGAAGATTAGAAGTGATAAGCCGAGAAGAGCCCCCCTCCATCAGATGTAATGGAGATAAGTGTATCCACCAAACGGGCGGTCCATACATTCTTCTTCTCACCTCGTAAGACAATCTCTTTCTATTCGGAAACCAGCGGCATCTACTTCCTTTATTTATTCGTTCCCAGCATTACTCAGGAATGTATCTAATGGTAACCAAGATAAACAAACGCTGCAGGATTGTCCACCCTTTTTCTGCGAGGATGAAGCAATAAAAAAAGCATACGAAACGCATAGAGCCCTCAACATTATGACCTTTATGACGTGGTTGGATGCACCGGAAGTTAGCCTCGTTCCTGTTTGGATTTTATAAACAAAAAAAAGGAGGGGGTGACATAGCAAAGACATAACTGTGGAGTGTACATTGATAAAGGAGAAGTGAAAGGATTATATGATTATATTAAAACAAAAAACGACACACTCTAGATGTCTGAGATATGATGTCTGAGATATGATGTCTGAGATATGATGTCTGAGATATGATGTCTGAGATATGATGTCTGAGATATGACGTGGAGAAGATATATGAAAGTTGAAGCGTTGTGAGGTCAAGAATCGGTTTTATCCAGTCTTTGCTTCAAAACGAGGATTAACACTTCAGAAAATAAAGATATCTCATACCGCAATATAATATAACATACATATGTCTAGGTTAGTGATGCCCAGACAGTGTTACTATTAGAATGGTCGACATGGTCAAGCTCAATGGACGTGATCCTCTGCGGGTTTTTTTTTTTTGCACCATGGGAAGGAGTTTTAAGGAACCGCATGGCATATTATCAGCGGCCGTACATAACCCGGGGGTTGTAGTTTAATTATCACTGTTATTTATCCAGCTTTTTTTTTCTTTTTGCTGGTGTAACATGGCCAATCAACAAACAAAAGACCTTAAAATATGCACACTCAATGCAGAGGCGCGGTGTGATCAAAACCTTAAACCCAAGGTACATCATTGGCGCCCGACCTCCCCCCCCACACACACACACCATGTTCCCTGAACATCACATAGAAATATAGGCTCCAGGGACATCGTGCACCCCACCCACACTGACGCCTCTGACTGAAAGCACACACACTCACGGACACACACATACACCTACGTCTGGAGCCAATGACTTCTAGAGTCAATATGCTTGAAGTACGCGCCTATTTAGAGTGAATTGGTCAGGGGATAATAGGGTGGGGAATGGTTGGGGAAAAAAAAGGTTTGAGATGGGGGGATGAGTTAAAAGAGTTACGATGGAATGAGAACAAATCAGGATAACTCGAAGAGGGGGGGGGGGGTCTTGAGGTTAGCTGGAATGGAGAGGGATAACGCTAATCCTATTGTGCTGCGATTTTCATTTCCCCCCGCCCTTTTTTTTTTTAAGGAATCCTGTTTTGTTTTGTTACGCCTTTTTTTTTTTTAAATTTTCCAATTGAACAAAAAATGTTGAAAGGGTTTTGAGAACAAACGAAATTTTAAAGAAAAAAAAAAACAACGAAAACCTCAAAGATTTTTTAAAGGCAAGATGTCCAGAACATGAATGTGAACAAGACGGAAGTCTCTGGATAGGCAGAGAGAGAGAGAGGGGGAGGCGAACTAGAGAGGGAGAGAAAAAAGATAAAAAAAAAATAAAGAGAAGGACAGTAAGAGATAGACAAAAATTAGAAAGAGAGAGGAAGAGAGGAAGAGAGAGAATGTGAAGACTAAGTCGAGAAGTAGAAAATCACATAATCGCCTAAATGTATCAACAATTATTTAGAATGGACTTAACAGAGTGTGAGGCTACCCTACAGTGGAAAAACTCTGTAATTTGTCATTATAAACTAATTAAACCTTTTAAAGACTGTATTAAAGAGAGAAATGAAAGAGAGAGAGAGAGAGGGAGAGAGAGAAAGGTGGAGGGGAGGGAAGTCTTCAGAATCAACTCCACCAACTCATTTAAAAAAAAAAATACATAAAAATTCATGATCTAAAACATAAAAAAAAAATAATAATAAAAAGCTTTGCACTCGAACATAAACTCTGTCACTCAGCACGGGCGTCAGCAACTTCATCAGAACATGGACTCGTTTGTATTAAAAAAAATTAAAAAAACTCACCCGACGCACGTGTAACGGACAAACCCTGCACTTAATGGTCAGACAAATAAAAGACATATACATAGTGGACAAATAAAAACGATTAAGGAATGTTTTAATGGAAGGTTCCAGAACGAAGAATTAAACAAAAAAAGGTAAATAAATAGAAAATTAAAAAAAAAAAAACGTCGACACTATTAAACAGATCTACTAGACTTCCCAGACCGGGAATTTTAATTATCAGAATACTTTGTTGTGGAGGAATAACTTCCGGGGTGAAAGTAAAGAGAGTGCTAGAGTTGAATAAAAATGAGGTGTGGGGGGCATTGAATAACATGTTATAAGACTCCAGTACTTTCCCTTTACTTCAGAAACAGATCAAGTCAGTAGTTTTGAGTTTAATCTAGATTCTAACAGTTGGGCGCAGATAAAGGTAAAGATTACTGAAGTCGCTAGAACGACAGTCACATAAAAGAAATAGTTGTTGAGATGTTTTCAAAGCTCCCTGGTCAACTGGTTGCTGCAGTTTGTAGTCCAAGTTCACTCGGACGTCCACTTTTGAGCCCCCATCGATCCAGACACTCTCCGCCAAATCAGTACCATAGAAGCTAATGTTTTTTTCTTTCGATGCAATGGCTAAACTATGTCTTCGTATTAGAGATGTCCGAATACAATATAAACTCTCACTTATAGGAAAACTTTGTTGTTGTTTTTTTTTAAATAGATATTATCTTAATTTTGTTCCATCTTCTCTCTTCTGCTCGTCTCTCTCTCTCTCATTCTTTTTCTTCACTTCTCCTCACTCTTCTTTCTCCCCACCTCTCTCTGTCTCTTCGTCTCTCTCCGCTTTACTCTCTTCTTTACTCTTTTCGCTCTCTTGCTTTGTATCCCTCTCTCCCTTTCCCGCTCACTACCCCATCTCTCTCTTCCTCCACCCCCCCCTCTCTTTTTCTCCTCCAACCCCTCTCTCTTCCTCTTAGAGCGACAGGACAAAAGGTTTATAACAAAAAAGGTGAGTGATATTTGTGTGCACTTATAACTGCCCCTCTTCCTGGGCGATTAATAGTGATTGAAGATTTGATGGATTATTATCACTACCTTCAACCCTTAACCTTACCCACAATATATTCTTTTGTTGTTCTTTTATGCTATATCAGGTATATCATTGTATTACAGAATACATTGAGGACAGGACAACAGGATATAGAGGAAGGCTAGCTACATACTTATAGCTGCTAGAAAAACGCATGGACATTCATTCCCAAGATAAAAACAAATGATTAATAAAATAGGACCCACACACACACACACACACATACACACACACGTGCACACAAACGTTTTACAACTAAGCCAAAAAAAGAAATTGTCCAAGCTTGGTGAAAACTGGGTTTAACTATTTGTAGGTTATCGGTGTTAAGAGGAATGGTCGGTCCACCATGTCACGGGGTGGGGTGGAAGGAGGTATTGGTGGATGAGTGGTAAAGCAGTTGGCATCCGAACCGAGGGGCCATGGGTTCGAATCTCAGCGAGGACTACGTGTGTTGTTTTTTTTATTTTCTGGGTCCACCCAGCTCAAATGGGTACCTGGCGTTTGGAAGGAAAAAGTTAAGTCGGTTGGTCATTGTTTTGGCCACATGACACGCTCGTGAACCTTCGGCTATAGAAACAGATGATCGTCATCCGCCCTATTGTGTCGTAAAAGACATTCTCTATGTTCAACAAGAAAGTCTAGCCTACTTACCATAGTGTTTGATATAGAATCCAGCTTGATGACGTCAAAGCCAATGTAGAAGGAAAGTATCCAACAAAGAATCACAGATTTAATCTCTAAACCAAATGTCTTGATCTGATTTTAAGTTTTTTTTTGTTTGTTTTGTTTTTTTTTTTACTCTCGGAACTGAAAGTCTTTTACTACTTTAAAGCAAGTACTTTTATAACAAATCCTAGAAACTCTGGACTTTAAGACTATTGTCATCTGTTATATAAATGCCAATGAAGATGAAAGCCTCTAAAAATCAATGTAAAATAAAGATAATTCCTACGATTGACTGAAAACGAGCTGTTGGAGCTATGTCAAGTAACTTCAAATAGTTAGAGACCTGTGTTTCAAACTAACTCACGTGTATAGGATTATAACAGAAATGACTCCACCAAATAACGTTCTCCTACATATGCCTCAAATATTTTTTTTGTTTGTTTTTTTCTGTGGTGGGCCTGTAAAGAATATAAAGTTCCTGCAACCTGAACCAAGGAACAAAGTGAAATTTACGACTATTGACTTTTGGAAGTTGATTGTCGTCAGCGATTGGCTCGGAAGGAAAAAACGGGGGGGGGGAGGAGTGGGGCAGTAAGCTGATCGCTGTTACAGCCCTTGACAATGGGCACAGATTGTGCTAATGTGTGTGTGTGGTGAAAGATATATGTGTTATAAATTGAAGAATCCTGCTCCCCAAGGTTCATTGTAAACAAGCGCCCCAAACCCAAACTACGCCACCTTATATTCCTAATGACACGCCACGACCAGGTGTGTGCGGAGGTGGGCGTAGAGACGTCTATCAGACAACCAAACAGTCCACGGCTCACTGACAAGGTCACCGGTCATTTAACTCGCTAATCTCGTGATTGTCCAGTCTATGACGTCACGTCCCAGGGGCCAACAAACGTTAGCACAGCAGAAGACATAAAAAAAAAAACTGTTAAAAATCCCAAACTGATTGGTGATGTGGATCGAAACCTTAACGACTCTCTCTCTCTCTCTCTCTCTCTCTCTCTCTCTCTCTCTCGCACTCTCTCTCTCTCTGACCTATAATTGTATTATTACGCAAGTGACAAACATAAGCAAGGACAATGTCATATAAGCTCTCCGTCTTTCCAAACACATTAGTGATTAGTACATGCGACCAAGATGATTGAATGAACGAGGACAACGTCTTGGTAGAGCCTCTAGTTAACATATTCGACAAACTGAAACCAAAGGATATACATAAGACGTAATGATCTTCTTTGAAGGTACGTCTATAATTTATAAGATCAGAAGATCAATCGTGCTGAAATGAAAGTGACTTGCACATGAAAGGCAAAGAAATTTCGCAACAAATGCCTGAGAACAAATGGTTAAGTCTAAAAAAATACAGTGGCTAACGCCATAATGAGTATACTTATGTTAAATTATAATTTAGAATTATCTTATATTGGCTTGGAGAGACTCGCACATAACAAAAAAAAAAAAGAAAATTACAAATAACGAAATAACGGCAAACACGGAAGCAAAGAGATCTACTCGAAACATTGAGAATGGCCCAAAAACATCTTCATGGAAGATAAACTCTAATGAGAGTCTCCTCTCTGGAAACTACAGCGGAGTTTATCTCAAATATTGAGCTAACTTTTGAAACTTAATAACATATTGAAATATTAAAAAAAAAAAACTACAACTATAAACTGGAAATATACGGTACCAAGAAAGAAAATAGCGCAAAATTTGTATTATCAATATAATAGCAAAGCAAACAATATCACGCATCAGAAGTTATCAACAGCGACAATCAATTATCAACTTGATCGTTCTCATTATTACTTCTGCGTCATCATCATGACTCCAAGAAAAGAAAAAACAAAATCTTAGAGTCAACTGCGTAGAAATTTTAGGATCTTCCAGAATGCCACAAAGACACACGCGCTAAAAAAATTCCAAAACCAAACGCAACCTAAACTATGCCTCTAGAGTTCTTCATCCGATCCGTGCTTCACGTTCGCTAAGTCCAACGTTTGCCAATCCTGCTAATATTTTTACCTGGGATCTCAGGACCGGTGACTAGATATCTTTGAACTCTAGCCCTGTTTCCAGTTATTTATGGCGGCATGTTGACAATACTCCAGAAGTCTGGAGATTACTGCACTGACATATATATATGATAGCTGAATTCCGGAACTATGCAGCTATGTTTGTGTGTATGTTTGTGTGTGAAGTAAAAAGGAATCGATCAGTTGAATAGCAATAGTTCAACTATCGAGTTCTGTATTATCTATTGAGTATCAGTCTAGTATATTTCAAGTATCTATCATTATCAACTATCAATCGTTATATAGACCGTAAGCATGAACAGGAGAGTGATTTGTGACATCTTTGGAAAACTCTTTTTGTCTGGTTCAATTCGAATGATGATAACAAGTCTAAAATCGTGTACGCTGTCAATTCAAAATCTTCAGAACTTTAGAAAAATACCCCCACCACACACGCACCAACATCATAGATTGAATGTCTGAAGAAAAGAACAACACTATAAAAGAAAAATATTTCCTTGTCCTCTACTTCAGACGAAAAACAAGTTTTCTTGGATGAATTTTGTTCTCTGCAGCCATTAGAATAAGTTTCACCGCAGGTTGAACTTCTCAAGGCATCAATCACGTGTATTTAGGTGAGCATGATGATGAATAAAAATTGGCTGTAACGAGAATCTAGCTATGGAAAGCATGATAATGTTAGACCAACCTTTGACCTTATTCTGGTAAAATGTACTCAACTAAAGGAAGGTAACTTGTATCAAGAATCTAATATAAACTTGTGATCTGTGATTTCAATAACAATTCCACTCACTTTAACTAAAAGCCATCCAAAGATTTTCAAAAGTCACTTAGTCCGAAAGAAAAAAAAAAAGCTCTGAACAGAATTGGATTTAGCGACTTGTTAATCAATTGATGACCCCGGACTACGTCGGCTACCGTTAGCACTGTCCACCTGGTCGGTCAAGCGTGGAAGGTCTTTCCCGTACTGCAAATTAACGCTAAAAGCCAGATATCCGTCACTATGGCAACCTAAAAGGAGAATTTCTCTCTCGCGGCCCGAGCCTGCAATCCGTGACCGAGAGGAAGTAGATGACGGGATGGCAAGCGAGTGAAAGACAACTAATGAGGCTGGACGAACTTTGGAGTGTAGATATTTCGGGAGAAAAAAATACAGGAACACCGGGCCAAATGAATAAACACACGAGGACAAAAATAAAAATGAAGCTAAATCCACGAATGCATCATCAACCAATGGCGGGGCTGCTCTCTAGATGCAAGCAGCCACGCACGTTAAGTGTTTAACGAGCCCAGGCCCATGTGACGTCACACCGCCCCACTTCAGCCATGATTGTCACACTCAGCAGTTAATGGTCTCAGTAAGTGATGGTCATCTGGTGGACACGAACAAACTTCATTTATTTGTTTCCCAATGTTGTAACACGTACTCTCTCTCCGCCCGCCACACATTTAAAAAAAAAAATCAAATCCTTTCTTTCGTGCATAAAACACGACTCAGAAGTTTGAATTTATTTACCGTTAGATCTGAGTGCACATGTGCACTAAGCGAGAGTGCTAATGCGTGCTTAGGGTGTTAAATCCCAAAATAGCCAGGTTAGATTCACACGTAGAGACATAATGATGTTGTTGAATGACCAAATTAAACTAAATATGACTTTTGAGTACTTTTGACAACAAGTTTAACGTGGACTACCTGATTTAAATTTCTATGGCACGTTGAATTTTCGCATAGGTATAAACATGGAAACCATATGATGAAGAATAAAAATAAAACATCCAAAGTCGGTGGGTGGGGAGCGCAAGGGTTGATATAGGAAATCGTCATAAAATGTTATACACTAAGCATTTGAGAGTAGTCAAAAGAGGATGTAGCATGTAGAGAATGGTAAAAAAAGAGGGAAAGAGAGAGAGAGAGAGAGAGAGAAAGAGAGAAAGAGAGAGAATAAAGAGAGAGAGAGAGAAAGAGAGAGAGAGAGAAAGAGAGAGAAATATATATAGAGAGAGAGAAAGAGAGAGAGAGAAAGAGAGAGAGAGAAAGCGAGAGAGAGAGAAAGAGAGAGAGAGAGAAAGAGAGAGAGAGAGAAAGAGAGAGAGAAAGAGAGAGAGAGAGAGAGAGAGAAGAGAGAGAGAAATAGAGAGCGAGAGAAATAGAGAGAGAGAAAGAAAGAGAGAGAGAGAGAGAGAGAAAGAGAGACAGAGAAAGAGAGACAGAGCTTCCAGGTATAAAAAAACACAAGCGACACCATTGACATGGAAAGAAATACACCCCACACTTTGTATTTATAGGATACGCCCTGGCATATTCCTGGATGTGACGTAAGCATATCGAGGAGAAGGCGAAGGTTGCAATGAGGGGTGATGCGGTTGGTGCTGCTGTAACACTATCATGTAACTTATTATCTTTTTTTTTTATTTACTCGCCCCAAAATAGCTAGCAACGATGCTTGTTTTATTTTTGCAAAGGACAGCTCGTGCTTCAGGCACGTGCATGAACTGGAACCAATCACAACAGAAGGTGAATGTGAAATTGTGTTTACATATGTTATGTATGGCTGGACGATGTGGAATCAAGTTGAGGCTCTGTATGAAGCACTTGAATAACTAGACTGAAGCCGTGGTAATGAACAGCAGGATGGGTATGGGTTTAAATCATTATTGGTATCTATTGATATTACCGGGGGCGCGGTGGTCGAATGGTTAAGCGCTCGGCTTCCGAACCTGGGGTCCTGGGTTCGAATCCCGGTGAAGACTGGGATTTTGAATTTCGGGATTTTTAGGGCGCCCCTGAGACCACCCAACTCTAATGGGTACCTGACTTTAGTTGGGGAAAGTGAAGGCGGTTGGTCGTTGTGCTGGCCACATAACACCCTGCTCGTTAACCGTGGGCCAAAGAAACAGATGACCTTAACATCATCTGCCCCATAGATCGCAAGGTCTGAAGGGGATACTTTACTTTTTTTTTTTTATTGATATTACCACTTGAACTTCTATCTATCTATCTATCTATCTATCTATCTATCTATCTATCTATCTATCTATCTATCTATCTATCTATCTATCTATCTATATGTCTGTCTGTCTGTCCGTCCGTCTATCTATCTATCTATCTATCTATCTATCTATCTATCTATCTATCTATACAATCTGTCCGTCCGTCCGTCCGTCCGTCCGTCCGTCCGTCCGTCCGTCCGTCCGTCTGTCTGTCTGTCTGTCTGTCTATCTATCTATCTATCTATCTATCTATCTATCTATCTTTATCTATCTATCTATCTATCTATCTATCTATCTATCTATCTATCTAT
>JADKLZ010003044.1:24721197-24734014 GCA_021533235.1 Biomphalaria straminea | reverse complement strand
CTGCAGGGGTTCTCAGCCTGTGGATCGCGATCCCTTTGGGGGTCGATTGACGTTTTGTAAGGGGTCGCCCAAGTCCATCGAAATTATAAATTCTTTTTTGTCTATTCTTGTATTGCTGTGTGTTTAAGGGTGGGTGGGGTCACGGAAGAGTCGGGGTTTGTAAAAGGGGTTGCCAAGCTTAAAAGGTTTAGAATCACTGATCTAGTGTATATGATAAAGGAAGTTTTGACACTTTATATTTCTGTACAAAATATATCATTACAGCTCAATACTTTTGTATTTAGTAGGCACCAAGAGCCTTCAAATTGGTGTCCCTGACATTGTTTTGTTTATCGTGAAATTTTGCAATAACGAAACTCAAGATTCAGTGGCGTCACTAGGGTGGGTGTCACCCGGTGCGGAGAGCTCAAGTTGTTACCTCTCTCCCTTCCCCCTTAAACATTTTTTTTTGCTCGGTAAAAGGAGTGTCTATTAAATTTTAAAATTCAGTTGTTTATTATAATTTATCTTCAGTTCACTGAGTTTGTGTAGTCATGTGAAACTCTGCACTGATCCTTAATCTTCGGAATCGAAGACATTGCCATTAATCTATAGTTTTTTTTTCTGGATTTCAAACTTGAAAACTCATCATTAACGTAATCAAAGTTAATGTCTTTAACGATCTTTTAAAGGTCTTAGTGGCATATGAATCGTGCACTGTCAACATTTTTCTTCAAGAATAGCTTTTGTTACTATTATATCCCTTCTTTGTCATTGTATTTTTGTTTGAATGTTGTTTTTTTGAAAATATACCCCAAATATATTGAAACATCTACAATACTTCTTTGGTTGTTGAATTAAAGAATTTAGTCGTTTGGATTGCTCCAAATTTATCTGCTACACCAATGATTGCTTTCAGTAGGAGTTGAAGCTTAGTGTTAAAAAACGATCAATGCACTTAAGAATGAACCTCTTTTACTCTTCTAGTGGCTATAAATTAAAAATAACAAAAAAAATATTTCAATCGTATAAAAAATGTTAGAAAGCTTATTTATGAAAACGAATATTGACCACATAGAATGAGTGAATGCATTAAATCTATTAAATAGCTTTTCTGCTGGCTCTTAATACATTTCCTATACTCCTCCATGGTTCCAGACATTGAAGCTGCATTTTCATATCTCTGAGCTCCACATATAAATTCAAGCTCCACCCTTTTTTTTTAGACATTTTTAGATATTAAGTTGATCTCATCAGCTTATTATCTTTAGAAATCTCAATGGTCAATTTTTACTTTCAAATTCTACAAAATTTACATTAATTACATGTGAGATTTCACAAATATTTTATGCCTGGAAAATTGTCGTCTATTGTTAAACAGTGACTGTTGGTTGGGATCCTGATTACAACTTGAATAGACTAAATTATAACATTCTTTTTCAAACAAAACAGTGTTCATATACATAAATACATCTTATATACATCTGAAAGTTAGGTTTCTCGTTTTACTTGTAACATTAAGTATTATATAAAATTTTAAATCTTTTGATAGTTTCATTAAAAAATTTAAATATGTTAGTCGAAATGAAAAAAAAAGTGGATAGATCTATTTTTAATTATAACATGTAACAATATTTAGCCCTTGTCGTTTATTTTTTTTCAATTGTCAGTTATTCATAAAGTGCAATATTTACTTGGGTGTCAACCCCCTAACGGGTGTCACACGCGCACCCCACCGCAACCCCTAGAGACGCCACTGACTGTGATTCAAAGTCTGTGATTTGAAAACCCTTTGGAGTGGGGGCTTTGACTCAAACCGCTCACCTTGGATACGGTCATGGGAGTAGGTGACTGTAGTTTTCTTAATTGTTTTTTTTTTTAAAGAGTTTATTTTTTGATCTCAAAACCCTTAGGCGAAACATGAACAATGACAGCTTATAACATTGAACAACAATTACAAAATTCTCCCCCCCCCACTCCCAAATGGCTACGCCAATGCTCTGTTAGCTTTCTTCTCTCTGAAATAATGTAATGGACAGGTCCACCAAGATCGTTGTCATGTACAGGTAACTCACCAGTGGTATTTAGACCTTCCATGTTTCCAACTGAGCCCTGGTAACAACTTCGATTGGGTTCAAATTGTCTGACCTTCTTGTCTGATCCATATTTCATTACACTCACGAAACTTTTGCCTTTAATCTTACCCCACACTCATCGGCGCCCTTCCTGTATTTCCACCTCCCATCATGCGCCCCGAGTTGACGCACGAGATTCCTCCCTGCCACTCGCCTTGGTAACCCTCTCATCTATAATTGAATGAGATCTACTAAGTAGCCTTGACTTTTACTGATGCATTAGCTGGGCGGCCGCTGCAAGGATTGAATCACTTCAAAGGTTTTTTTGTTTAAATTAATTCCGTGGCAGATATCTCGCGAACAAGTTATTTCTGACTAGTTTCGTGATTAATATCTACAACGCTTCTATTTCTAATCCAAAACTTTGTAGTAAAGCTGCAACTTGTCTTGGAATTCAAATATCTTCTTTATATAGATGCGAATAAAAAAAATCATGTCGCTACACTTACAGTGTTCATTATTAACTCCGTTGCAGATATCTTCGGAAAAGTTTATTTATGAGTAGCTTATCTTCCAAAAAAATATTTTTCACTAACTCCTACCATGTAATCGTTTTATTTTGAGTTTCAACAAAGACATTTGAAAATTTAATTAGAAATTTTGTTGCAAAATGATCATGATACTTTTTGTTTAATGAGATGAACGCCTTTTCATTTAGTTTGCTGGGACACTAAATATTGTTGAGTTCTAAGGAACACAGTTTGGGATATGCAGCGTTGCAATATTAGAGTCAGTGTTGCACTGCATGCTGAAAGCTTTGTTATGGTCACTCGCTAAAGATTTTTCCACAAAGAATGCTTCTGCAACCTGGGCATTTCTTCTCAGCCTCACCGTGGTGACGGCTTGGTGCTCGAGTAGAAGCGGTAGTTAAAACGAGACGATTAGGCAGATAGGGTTAGGGTTAGGGTTAGGACCGAGTGCACTGGCGGGAAGAAAGACTCTACAAACATGTCACTATCCAGTATCCACACACTGTTTCTTATGCGATCATTTTTGACATCTACATGGTTGAAATGGTATAGAGAAGAAATATGAGGAAGTTTCTTCAGTGTACTTTAATTTTTTTTTTCTGCTTTTCAAGCCAATGAATGTCGGTATCTCTATTTGTTTGCTTTATCCCACCATTCAATTACCAGTCTTATTTGCTAAATTGTTTTTCGCATGCCCGTCCAGTGGCGCCACTGGGTGTCACCCGGTGCGGACCGCACCCCCTCACTCTCCTTATGACGCTTACTTCCCCTATCTAGTTCTTATATTATGGATAAATATTTGAAGCGTAAGCAGACATCTGATGAATAGCAATAGAGTAGTGGAAACAGGGACGATGGATTGACACACAATGTCGTAAGAGAGGACGCACTATGTAAAGCAAAAATACGTAACTATTTCTACTGTACAACGGCATGACTGATCAGCCACAGTGTGTCATGTTTTGATGCTTTATCGAATAAAAGTTTGAAACCTGCTTCACTCGATTTTCGTAGGGAAAAGAAGGAGAATGATATTGTTTCTGTAGTTGGAGAGACTATTGAAATAGTGCAAACTTTTAAATACCTTAGTACTATCCTAGACAATAAACTAAATTTTACAGCAAATACTGATTATATCAACAAAAAAAAAAGGGCAGCAAAGATTACAACTACTGAGAAAACTGTCCTCTTTTAATGTTACCGAAAAAGCCTTGGCTATGTTTTATCACGCTCATATCTGCAATATTTTAAGTTTCAATATCACTGCCTGGTATGGCAATCTGAACACTAAAAGTAAAAGTCAACTTCTTAATGCTGCTGGTAAAGTCATCAAAAAAAAACAACCCATTTGGACTGCTATTTGAGACAAACATCCTTAAAAAGCTATACAAATGCTAGAAATAAAAAATCACACTATGGGTAAGGGTCTTATGATTTTACCATCACAAAAGAGGTACATACAAGCAGGCTTGGACTGGCCCGCCGGGACACCGGGAAATTCCCGGTGGGCCGGCGGCTGCCAACTGCCAAAAGAAAGTTATTATATTTTTATTTTAACTGAAATTACCGTTGATTATATGATAGCTTCAAATAATAGTTTGTCTTGAAAATTAACCAAACTGAAACAGAAAAATCATTTCTTCACGTTTCGATCCTGGTTAAATACAGTTTCTCTGGGCCAGATTCATGTATGGTATTATGTCTATGTCTTAAAGCCGTTGAAGTTGTTACGCTATTTGGGGTTTTAAACACATGAGCAGTCTTTCTTCGGGACTTCGGGACTCATAATCTATAGTATGTGTAGTGTTTGGCCTGAATTTAACAAATTGAAATACATATCTGTAATTGGTGAAACCCGTCGGTGGGCAAAAGACAGAGCTCTTACTAAAATATTTGGAAACTTCTTCATCAAACATTCCAATCATGGCAATCAAGAAACTCAAGTTATCGATTTTTTGTACATTAACATGCTACAAACATTTTATGATATTTCAAAAAAATTCAATAATGATGTCCGATACAGAGCAAAAGCTCTGTTAGATACATTGACAAGTTTTGAATTTATTCTAACGCACAATTATTTCTGAAAATATTTGAACATTCAACGCCATTATCTTAATATTTGCAAACAACTGGAATGGATATGCTACGAGCCTATAAGATAGTTCAAGACAGTATCAAAGAATTAAGCAAAGTAGATAGCAATTTTGATTCTATTTTTCAAGCAGCTACAAATTTCTCAACATTTGCAAACAGTGAACTAGAAAAAAGAGAGCTCGACATTGAAGTGCAGACTGTTTTGAAGGAAAACAGAATTATAGCCAACCAACCACTTGAAAGTGCGAAAGATAAATTTCGTGTAAATGTTCACAACATGTTTATGGATCAAGTAATTAATAGTTTAAAACAGAGATTCTCTGAGCATGGTAGTCTTTACGCTGATTTATCTTGTTTAGATCCAATAAATTTGCAGAAATTCTGAAAGGAATGCCCAGTAATGCACTGCAGCACCTGAGTAAGTTGCTCAAAAAATTTGAAAAAAAAATCAGCTTCAAACGGAATTATTAGATTTTGCAAGGACATGGGAAAATTTTCAAACAACTGTTGAAGATGAATATAATTTGATCTTTGAAATGGAAGTATCAGACTCTGTCTCAGACAACATTCAACAGTCTGAATCAGTAGAATTACCAGGCAACAACCACAGAAATAAATGCAAATCTTGCAAAAAATGTATTGTTTGTTGTTATTTGTTCTCCAGAAGTTTAATTTGCATAGTCTTGTTTATTCAAGTTTGTATCTGGCTTACAAATTTGACATTATCCTCATCACAAGTTGCTTGTGAGAGGTCGTTTTCAAAATTGAAAAACATTTTGAACAGATTAAGAAATTTGCTGAGCCAGTCAAATTTACTATCATTCATGATGATGTCTTCCAAGAATCAATAACAATGAAATCATTGATGTTTTAGCATCGACTAGTAAAACGAAGAAAAAGCTGTTGTATTAGTGAACTATGTATTGAGATTTTAGACTCTATAGTGTTTCTTATGTTTAAGTTGTTTAAACTAGTAGTTATTTAACTGTTTCATTTTGTTTTGCATAATTAAGAATTTGAACATGAAATAAATAAAAACATTCTTACAACTTAAAGTAGTGTTTTTGAACTTTGAAATTTCATTATTATTATATATATGAAATAATTATAGAAACTAAAGAAAAATAAATAAAAATTAAATTAAATTAAAAATTAGTAATATTAAATTATTGAAAAAAAAATTATATGAAGCTAATTATGAAGTGGGCCGCCGCCATGACCAAATTTCCCGAGCCGGTTTTTTAAGCCAGTCCGACCCTGCATACAAGACACCGATCGCAGAGGCAAAAATTAAATTAATTAAGAATGTACATTTTGTTTTTGTATATTTATAATGTATTGTTTGGTGTAATGCACAAATTGCAAGACAAATTACTTTACAGACAATAAAGATTATTATTATTATCATGTTAGAAAAGAACGAGTATTCATTCTCTAGCGCAGCCAGGGTCGAGTTTCATTAAAGACAGACAAAATTCATCGTATTCCCTTTATCAGTTTCCGTTGTTAAATTTTCTGGTGATGTGGCAGATCTGCAGCAGTACCGCCCTCTGACAGGCAACGAGAATGTTCCTAAGAATGCCAATGGCCTTGAAGGTATCTGTGAGGTCAGTTGTTATTATCCCCTCGGTTGATATGACAATGGGGTATATTACTATTTTAGATAACTTCCATAAAAGCTTAATCCCCAAGCCAAGGTTCCCATTATTATTATCATTTTTATTATTAACTGTAGTGTCAATTTGTAACAAATCATAATGAACTGAAAGAAAAATTCGATCAAATATTTCTGTAAGTGTCCATGAACAGTTTACAAAAATCAGCAAAAAGTATGAGCAATGGCGACAACAGAAAAAAAAAGCTATTAACCCTTAAAGTGCTGAGCTGTTTCACAATGAGTGCATACCAAATGGAATTACAATTCTGGTGTTAAGAGGCCTAAACTACCACACGCATTTTAAGGGTTAAGGAGACGTGTATTAATTATTATTACATCGCAAATAGGGCAGAGCCCAAAAGGCAGACACGGTTGCGGAAAGTTTGATTATGCCAGCAGCCAGCAGCTTTAAGGAATATGCGATTTTGGCAGACAGATCCGGCTGTGTCACTAATATAAAGGGGTCCCTGAAAAGAAAAAAAGGTTTGAGAGCCTCTGCTCCAGAGAATCTAGACCGCTGCTGATTGAGCAAAACTTATCAATATATTTTTTTAAGAAGAAAACTCGTTTGTATTGTAAACATTGGCTGTGTTGGTGTTTCTTGTTTTGTCTAGTTAGGTAGACAGAATCAAATTCATCCCTATAATAGATTTTATGCTAGAACTAGCCGTGACCCGTCAAAACAAGGACTGGCATTGTTTATCCTCAACCAATTGTACGTGATTTTTTTTTAATTGTAGGATCTTATTGTGTTTATCATGAATCAATATTCACTCTAAAATATTTATTTATTCTAACAAATTGTATATTGGTAATATTATTTTATATAATTTTTTACAGGAATCACATTCATTTTAGGGAAGATATTGTAATCAAATTAAAAAAGGGCTTGTTTATCTTAGACCCTTTTCGAAATGTTTAAAAAAATAATGTAGGAAATGGGCTGGCATGCTAGATAAACTTACAGGAGCTAAATGGTCAAGGCTTGGATTTTAAATTTCGAAATCTTTAGGGATGGAATTGAGATGCTACAGAAGGATTCTAGGCATCACATTTAAAGACCGCATCACAAACCAAGAGATTAGAGACAGGGTTACTGCAGCGATCGAACCCCATGGTGACCTGCTAACTACAGTGAAAAAGCGCAAGCTTAAAATCTATAGCCATATAACAAGATCTTCGGTGCTCGCAAAGACCTTATGCAGATGTCCAAATGGTTCGAGACTTCGTCCCTTTAATGAACCATGTGACCAGAGAAAGGCTTTTATCTAATGGCCAGGATGAGAGATTGGCTCTTCACCGACCCCTCTGTCTGGAGACCCCCTGCAACTAGGTGATCAAGAACAGTACCAGGAAAAAGAAGAATAGGCAGACAGAGAAAGCGGTGGGAAGACAACATAAAAGAATGGACCATTGAAAGAAATTCTAAAAAGGGCCAAGGATAGAGAGGAATGGAGAAAGACGGTCTACAGGTCTTGCTTGGTGCCCCAATGGTCCACCGACTAAGGGATAGCCGAATCTTTAGGGCGCCCCTGAGTCTATCCAGCTCTAACATGTACCAGACATTAGTTGGGGAAAAGCAAAGGTCGTTGTGCTGGCCACAGTATCTGCACCATAGATCGCAAGGATCTAAAATTGGAAATTTACTTATATATAGGCTTATCAAAGTTTGTAAATATATATATATAGTTCGTCCATCGTGGTTCGATGATGACTACTTTGTCATCCAAGGGGCTGAGGGCTTTGCACTGGGGTTTTATGCCACCTCATGTGGCTGTGCGAGCCTGGAATGATCGGCCGCACTCTGGGAAGGTAATTCCAGCTGGAGTTAATGTCATTTGCCTTGCTTTCTTTCTCTGGCGTTTTTCTTCTGCCTGCGTTGTTCTCTTTTCCTCAGCAGCCTGTGCGCCGGATCTCACATCGCGGCGCCATAATGCTCTGTCATGTGCCTCTGTCTCCCAGGTGCCTGGGTCAATGTTGAACGCCTTTAGAGAAGCTTTGAGGGTGTCTCTGAAGAGCTTTCTTTGACCACCTTGCGAGCGCTTTCCTTCACTTAATTTGCCATACATGAGACGTTTTGGGATGCGGTGGTCCTCCATTCTGCCTACGTGTCCTGCCCATCGCAGCTGGGACTGCATCAGGATTGTGTGGATGCTTTGCAGACCCGCTCTTTGAAGGACTTCAGTATCTGGCATTTTGTCTTGCCATTTGACATTTAGTATTTTTTTCAGATATGTCATGTGAAAGTGACTTAGTTTCTTGCCATGTCTTCTGTATACTGTCCATGTTTCTGAGGCATAGAGCAATGTAGGGAGGATGACGGCTCGGTAGACCCCTAGCTTTGTGTTTGTGGTGATACCACGTCTGTTCCAAACATTGTTAGAAAATCTGCCATAGGATGCACTGGCCTTGGCGATACGAAAGTTTGTAAATAACTAAGATGACACAGAATTTCAGACAAGTACTTGATTAGCAAAGAAATATAAATGGGTGAATATTCGGAAAACATTTAGACAAAATATAATGTGAAATTCCCAAAATTTGTTAGAGATCTTGGAAACGATAAGGCTAAAGGGTAGCAAAACAAAACTCCCGTGGGGGTGCCTACGGGGGTGCGAGAGCATCCTCATTGCACTGTGCGGAGTTGTAAAAAAGCTCCCACAACCTTGTCACAATCCAGGGGTTGTTCCTAAGGGGCCGTTACATAAAATGGCGTGTCCTGCACAGTTAGCCTGGTATAGAAAAGGAAAATGGTGAGGGTGTACGCTGCCTCTTGCCGCGAGTCTGACCCACCCACCGAATCAGATACCCCATTTGAAATAAACCGTGCTGAGATTACTGCCTTAGAGCACGGAAGAGGAAGCGAGCAGTGAGTTGTAGGGTCGCCTTATCCCTGTACAAGGACAGACCCTCTGCCACACATGGACCAGTTCTCTCTCTCTCTCATTACCTTGTCCCGATCGTTCATCTTGCAGAGCTCGGCATTCGTGCAGAATGTGCTCTATTGTCTCATCGTCCTCGAAGCAATGGCGGCACCGTGTGTCGTAGTTCTCCCTCCACCGTCCAAAATACGCACCTATTGGACAGTGTCCGACTCGGAACTCGGAACGGCAGAGCTTCCACCATGCGTCCTTTCGGTCTGGTCCCACCAGACCCACCCACCAGACAGAACAGAGTATACTGTTCTCATTCAGGCCGGTGAGAGGGAGATCTTGTTCACTTTAGCTGGCCTAGAGTTCCAAGAGCCGAAGGCTCAACTCTACCCAGGCTTGG
This sequence comes from Biomphalaria straminea, assembly GCA_021533235.1. Classification (NCBI taxonomy): domain Eukaryota; kingdom Metazoa; phylum Mollusca; class Gastropoda; family Planorbidae; genus Biomphalaria; species Biomphalaria straminea. The sequence continues at coordinate 24,724,403 of JADKLZ010003044.1, read as the reverse complement.
ACTGGGCCGCCGGGACACCGGGAAATTCCCGGTGGGCCGGCGGCTGCCAACTGCCAAAAGAAAGTTATTATATTTTTAATTTTAACTGAAATTACCGTTGATTATATGATAGCTTCAAATAATAGTTTGTATTGAAAATAACCAAACTGAAACAGCAAAATCATTACTTTACGTTACGAGGTTGTTTGTGAGAAGTCGTTTTCAAAATTGAAATACATTTCGAATAGATTTAGAAATTCGCTTAGCCAGTCAACTTTACAATCATTCATGCTGATGTCTTGTCAGAAGGACCTTCTTCCAAGAATCAATAACAATGAAATCATTGATGTTTTAGCATCGACTAGTGCAGGGGCGGGTAAATTACGAGCGCGGGCCACATGCGGCCCGTCGAAGTGTTTTATGCGGCCCGCGAAAAACTAAATAAATCATTGTAAATATTAGAGACATTATTGAAACTTTTGATTCTTATCTTTTGTAATGAAGAAACTAAAGAAACATTGTCTCCAAACGTCTTTCTAAAGAGTTTTAACAAAAACGTAGATTATATTAAATAACAATACTATATAATACTATAATATACTATACTATATAAATTCAGTAAAAGACATAAGTCCAGGCCAGTATTAATTCAATGCTACGGAGAACGAGAACTGTGTAGAAAGAGTTGGGTTGGTTTGTAGAAGATGGTAAGGGTATCAACTGATGGAGCTTTTTATTACAATATATATAAGCTCAGAGGCCGTCCCAAGGCATAGTCAAAGTATGTTGCTGCTAAGGTCAATGATTGTTAAATGGCTCGCACAGGAGTTACTATGTGATATTACACAAAAGGAATAGCGAAACTTGTACTCCATGTTATTGTTCGAAGTACATTAAGTCTTTAATAAATTGCAAAATTTTATTTTTTTCCCTTTATTTTGTATATTCTTATTTTATTCGGGGCCACCAAATTCACTTTGCTTATATCCTCCAATTCTAAAAATTCTAAAAAAAAATTCCCGACTGGCAGTTCCGAAAAGTATTTAAAGATTTGGAATTAAAACATTCTGATGTTTGGTAACACAGTTGTATTCACTGGCCAATTATTAGATCAATATGGAATTTAAAGGAAAAAATTGTTAGGTTCCTTGATGGACATTGACTGTGACCCCTTCCTAGTATCTCTAATGAAGAGTTGAAGACAAGCTTCATGTTTATCATCGGAAGCATTGTAGATTGTTGATTGTACATGAAATGTATGTGCATCTTTTAATCCTTTCAAACAAAGCACACACCCCTGCACTAGTGATACGATTAAAAAAGAGTTATACTAGTTATTGATGTATTGAAATTTTAGACTCTCTGCTTCTTATGTTTAGGTTGTTAAAACTAGGAGTTATTTAACTGTTTAATGTTGTTTTGCATAATTATGAATTTGAACATGTAATAAATAAAAACATTCTTACAACTTAAGGTAGTGTTTTGGAACTTTAAAATGTCATTATTATTATTATATATATGAAATAATTATAGAAACTAAAGAAAAATATATAAAAATTAAATTAAAAATAAGTAGTTATATTAAATTACGGAAAAAAATTATATGAAGCTAATGATGAAATGGGCCGCCGCCATGACCAAATTTCCTGGGCCGGTTTTTTAAGCTAGTCCAACCCTGACTCTACCTGACAGTTTCAAGAAGAAGAAGATTGCTAAATCATATAAAAATGTAGTGCTCGAAGAGGTCCAGGCGCCATTGAAACACAATCGTTTATTACATTTAAGACACGAACTCGTAGAGAGTATGAGGATGTTTGTATCAAGTCAAAAGTAAAAAGAGAGTAAAGTTCCCCTTTCAGACCTTGTGGTCTATAGGGCAGATGATGTAAAGGTAATCTGATTCTTTGGCCCTCGGTTAACGAGGGTGTCATGTGGCCAGCACAACGACCAACCGCCTTTACTTTTCCCCAACTAATGTCAGGTACCCATTAGAGCTGGGTGGACTCAAGGGCGCCCGAAAATCCCGAAATAAAAATCCCAGCCTTCACCAGGATTTGAACCCGGGACCTCCAGTACGGAAGCCAAGCGCTTTACCGCTCAGCCACCGCGCCCTCATCAAGTCAAAACTGAACTGAAAATTAGTCGTTAAAATTTTGATGGAAAATTTCTTTTACTTTGAAAAAACAGGGAGAGAAAGAGTGAAGGAAAGAGAAGTGCAGTGCTCAAGTCAGAAAGAGATATTTGTTTGCATGTTTTAGAGGATTTGGTTTCGAACTTTCTTTCTGGAATGAAGGTTATGAAGTTCTAGTACTTACCTCCTGCAGGACGGAAGGCGATTGCAAGGGGCAGGGGTTCAATCTCGGAGTCATTGCGATGATAGCCCGAAGCGCTCACCACTTGATGTTCTAAAAGTCAAAACAAAAAAAAAAGACAGAAAGAATTAAAGTGAGAAAGTGAGGGAGAAATAGACATAGAGACTGAGAAAGAGAGAGATAGACAGAGATACATTTAGAAAGACAGAGACTAATAGTCATTTGGAAAAAGAGAAAGAGACATTTTTGTTTTACCTATACCATTCCCTTAGTCTGTTGGACCATTGGTGCACCACACAAGATTCGTCGACTGTCTTCCTCCATTACTTTCTGTCAATGGCAGGCCCACCCATACTTTTATGTTGTCTTACCATCGCATTCTCTGCCTCTTCTTCTTTTTCCTGGTAATTTTACCTGTAGGAAGGTCTTTACGAGCCCCGAGGACCTTGTAATATGGCCATAGACTTCTAGCTTACGTTTTTCTACGATAGTTAGCTGGTCATCATGGGGTCCAATCGCTGCAGTGACCCTGTCTAGAATCTCTTGGTTTGAGATGCGGAGTTTAAATGTGATTCTTAGGATCCTTATACCATCTCAATTCCATTGATAGAATCCTCTTCTTTAGCTCTGCAGTCAGCATCCAAGATTTGCAAGCATATTTGAAATATATGCTTGAGAGACATTTAGAAAGAGAGAAAGAGAGAGAGATAGACAGAGAGCCAGAGAGAGATAGACAGAGACGCATTTAGAAAGAGAGAGACATAAAGACTTTAAAAAAGAGAGAGATAAAAGGAGAGACATTTAGAAAGAGAGATAGACAGAGAGACAGAGAGAGATATACAGAGACGCATTTAGAAAGAGAGAGACAGAGAGACATTTATAAAGAGAGATAGACAGAGAGACTTTAAAAAGGGA
>JADKLZ010003044.1:24687068-24699893 GCA_021533235.1 Biomphalaria straminea | reverse complement strand
GAGAGAGACAGAAAGAAACAAGGAAAGACAGAAAGAGACAGGGAGAGAGACAGAAAGAAACAAGGAAAGACAGAGAAAGAGACAGGGAGACAGAAAGAGAGATAGAGAGAGAAAGACAGGAAAAAAGAGAAGGTGAGAAATCCAGTTGAAAAGAGATAGGAATAAAACGATAGAAAAAAGAGAGAGAAAAAGAGAGAGAGAGAAAAGAGAAGAAAAAAGTAAAAAATGAGAAACGAAGATAGAAAGGAAGAGACTTCATCGAGTCTAAACCAAAGGTAGAAATAAAGAAAGAAACAGAGACATTAGAAAGAAAGAGAACGAGAGTATAAAAGAGATAAAGAGGAGGTAGAAGAAAAGAGAAAAAAAAGAGAAATTAAGGAGCTTAAAGTAAAGTCTAACAGTGGAAAACAAATTATCTTGTTACAAATATTTTCAACACATCTATATGAGTAGAATAAAAATGGATCGACATAAAAAAATATACTTTCGTTTTACATTCAGTTTTATGGGAAATATGTTCGTGTTTTTTGTTCAACATTTTTTTTAAATTCAGTTTTTCAAAATTAAAACTCATTGACACATTGGTTTATTCCATCCATTCCAGTGGGACACATTGGTTTATTCCATCCATTCCAGTGGGACACATTGGTTTATTCCATCCATTCCAGTGGGACACATTGGTTTATTCCATCCATTCCAGTGGCGCTACAGCCCGTGAAGGGCTCTGGCCTGCTTGCACACATCCTTCCATTCAGATCTCTCCTGGGTCTTCGTCTTCACGTCCTAACCCCAAGCTGTTGCAGATCTGCTTCCACATGATCAATCCCACACTGGTTTATTATCAACCAAATATACTCAAAACTTCAGAACTAATTTCATTAATTTCCCAAAAACAAAAGGCGGCATAACACATTATTAATATAAAAAGTTCAATAGAAAAATAAATTAGTTCTTTTTATTTTGGCAAGGGGTGGGGGAGGACTTGGTTAACATACGATTAATCAAACCAACAGAAATTTATTGACGACTTGGTGCGAATTGGCCAGAAAATGCAAAGAATGAAATATTCCAAACATAGACTTACACAAGTCTTTGAATCTACATTCAGTATTTAAGGTCTTTTAGAAACATCAACAAATGGTTGCAAACAGGGGCGGCCCTAGCAGTGCGCGGGGCCTGGGGCGGTTGCCCCACTTGCCACCCCCTAAGGCCGCTACTGGTTGCAAAATACAATTAAACACGAGATATTCAAATCGGATTTTTTCAATAAGGCTTTATTTTTTGAGATGTTTAAATGTTAAAACGGCCTGTATAGTAAACAACTTGTATCTTAGGTCACTAGTCTAAATATAGAAGCCGGCATCACAAACGAAGAGATTCCAAACAGAATGAAAGTGGCTATTGGACTCCCAACTAGGTCTGCTGACCACTGTCGAAAAAACACACAAACTAAAACTAAATGGACATACTAGGATTGCCTCGGGGCTTGCAAAAGCCTTCCTTCGGAGAACAGTACCAGGAAAAGAAGAATAGGAAGTCAGAGGAAGCAATGGGAAGACAACATCAAAGAATTGACAGGCATGTCTTTAATTTTATTTTCAAGCTAAAAGACAGAGATTAATGGAGTAAAATGATCGAAAGATCATGTGTGCCTCCGCAACCGTTCAACAGAATAAGTCACTAATGGAGAAGTGAAGGTGGTGACGGAAATGTGAACTTGCTCTTATTGCTGATCACGTGATACACACAAGAATGACGTAGACGATAGATAAACATAACCAGTAAAGGTGAGATTTGTGTGGTTAGTGTTGAAAGTGAAAAGCTATATTTTGACAGCCCTCACTCACTGACTTTTAGATTTCCACAGAAGTTCAGACCGTCCATAATTCTGACAACGACTGATCCGCTGACTTTGGTCAATAAACACTGTTTTAACTGATTGCAAGGTTGTGTAATTGTTGTTGACTGTCGTTGAATTGTGGCATCAATCCGCTGTTAGGCAACTAAAACGTTGTAGGCGTAGTATATTTTAACTAATAAAACTTCAAATGGCTTGAATAAATTCTTTATGAACAATACTAAATATAACTTTACGAGCCGACCCGCGAAGTAGCATACGCTGCTATTTAGTGAGAGGATTACTTGTTCTCCCCCTTTTTTTTTTCTGAGCCGCGCTCTCTCTCTCTCTTGCCGCGAAAGTTACATGGGTTAACCGTAGTTCGACTTTCAGAAATAAAAGAGTTATCTTTCCATAACTTTTTCATTGATGGTTAAAGAGTCGGCGTGCGTGCGTCTTGTCCCGCATAGTTGGGTAACGTTGACAATTATATATACAGAGATTTAAAATATAGAATTTAAAATCACTTGTAAAAATGAAATAAGCGTAGCAGACTTTTAACAAAATCTAACTCACTACAACAATACAACCGTTTGGTCTCACGATCTGTCCTAACTAAAGACCAAATGACGACAATGATTCCTATGTTGCATCATTCACAATTCACAACCAATCACTAATCCCACTGTACGAATAGAAACACGCATGAGCACACACACACACACACTCATAACAGTTATCAAGCGCTTACTTTTATCTATTTATCTGTCTATGTGGCCAAGAGGATCTTGTCTCTGTATAAACAGTTCAACATAACATCTTTAGAAACATCCCTAGAAACATCTCTAGAAACAGCTCTAGAAACATCCCTAGAAACATCTCTAGAAACATCTTTAGAAACATCTCTAGAAACATCCCTAGAAACATCTCTAGAAACATCTTTAGAAACATCAGCACTTAACAACAAACATACGAATATCTCGAAACCGATAGCGGTATTTCGCTACGGTCTTATCATTTACATATGTTATTGTACACATGACACGCACACATACACACACATACACACACATGCACACACAATGTTACCCAACTTCCGTCTATCATCAACTTAGAACATAAAAAAAACCTAACAAAACACCAGCAAGGAATGAGAGGAAGCGTTTAAGAGTCAAATGTTGCTACAGTCTATAAAAAAATGAGTGCTAAAAAAAAAGGGGGAGACATATTTGTCTACGTCACACGAGACTAAATTTGACACGCAGCTGACTAGATTCTTGCACTCGGAAAACTCTTGGCTTGGTGTCTTAGAGGAAGACTCTGCTCTGGAAAAGCAGTTACTAGACCCAGAAGAGTAGAAAGACGAAGAAAAAAAAAACCCAAGAAGAGCTCAACTAATCCCCTCACCAAAATTTTTTTTTTTTTTTAAATTGGAGAATCCATGCTCAGAAAAACAGAAAAAAAGTATTTATACCGAGCGTGTATTGGTTGGCTCGACGAAGCAAAACAGAAGAGGGAAGTAAGCCAGTTACCAACTGGAGGGAATTGGTTGATGAAAGTACTTTGTGATGGTTAATTTTTCGGGATCTGCTGGATCTTAACGGTTCAACAAAATTAGGTTAACTGCTGACCTACTAAAATGGTCTAGAAGCCTACTTGGTTTATCGTTCAGACCAGCTCTCTCTGGCACACGGCGTCTGGAGTTTTAAGTAACTGGACTCTGTTATAAACGCAAAGTGTTTTTTTTTTATTTTTTGGGACAGTTTATTGTTATGAAGTCTTCCAGGTGAAATGTGTTTTATAATTGAAAATCTTAATGCACTTTCTAGTAACGAGTGGACTGTATTGATCCAGCTTAAGGGTGTCCAGCATTAAGATAGTAAAGTTCCCCTTTCAGACCCTGTGGTCTATAGGGCAGGTGATGTAAAGGTCATCTGATTCTGTGGCCTACGGTTAACGAGGGTGTCATGTGGCCAGCACAATGACCAACCGCCTTTACTTACCGTCTGCCCTATAGACCACAAGGTTTGAAAGGGCAACTTTTTTTCTTACTAGCACAGGACTAAAAAGAAATTGAAAAAAAAATTACTTGTCAAATTCTACCTCTAGTATAGGAATGGGCAGGTTTTGTAATAAATTGCGTAATTTTACTTTTAATTTTTTTCCTGTTTTTTATTTGGGGCCGCGAAAATTCAAAAAGATGCACAAAAGTGAATAAGTGTGTGTGTGTGTGTGTGAGAGAGAGAGAGAGAGAGAGAGAGAGAGAGAGAAAACGTGGAAGAGAGAGTCGAATATAATTAAAGAGAGAGAAAGAAAACTATATTTATAACAATACTTCTATTCAAGTCAAAACTTCATTGAAGGCGGAACCTGGACGCTGATCTCAAAAAAGGCTCTAACGATTTTTGTAAAAGTCAAACGAGAAAAACTCTACTCTGACCGTTATCATTTTTCAAGCAGAGAATGAAAGAAGGCATTTAAATTAACATTAACTAGACCTTGTGCCAAATTGTTTTGAAAGGATTAGACCTTGTTAGACCATCGCGTTCGGGAATTTCAGAATACAGTACAATATTAATTCAATACATTAATGTTCAGAAAAATTGTGCGCATTTTCTTGTAAGTCTAGATTGAAATGCTTATCGTTGGAATATTACTAGATCTATACATAGTATTAAACAGGTATCTTTCTCGGGATGAAGGTGGAAGAGGCCCCCTGGGGTGGGTATGAAAATGTTTTTAAATCAAACATTCATTAGTTTTTAAGAGAATAACAATCGCTCTATAAGGAGATATTGCCATTTTTTAAAAAAATATTTTTAAAATTGTCTTTGTCCATTGTTAATTTTTAACTTAATGGGTCAATAAAGCTAATTCACCCGGACTTGGCAAACTTGGATTTCAACGTTACACTTTTCCTTTAAGTGTTTTAAGAAGTGTAAGATTCTTCTTCTTCTTCTAACCAGCTTTTTACTGCCGAGCTGTCAGCTCTTTTGCAGACTGTGCCAAGGAAAAATAGTGTGCTGTTTTCTTCAGTTGTTCAGCACTGCCATACAGGGTGTTGGTTATGTTAGGCTGTAGTGGTAGTAGTGTCTGCCTAAGGTGGATTAGGGAGAGGCATTCAGGGGGTAAAAGTGTACGATAATCAAATACATCAATAAAAAAAAAAACAAATTACGAAACAAAAAAGGTTAATGATCTGGTGAGTTCACCGAGTCCACTAAAATTTCAAATCAGTTTTCATTTCTTGATGTCTATTCTCATAAGAGGACACAGATCTCTCTGAAGCCATGTTATGTCAGACTCTACACACATACAGAAAATGTTAAATTCAATCACTAAAAAAGATCTATCTCCTGCCCAACCCCTCTCCCCTCTTCCTCCCACTGACATCATGGGCGTAGCTAGAAATTTTCCATCGTTTGGGGGCCCGGGGGAACTGACCTTTTTGGGGGCCCCTACATTTTGCATAATATTTAATTTTTAATGTAAAAAACACTCATTTGGGGTCCTCCTCAAGTGGGGGCCCGGGGGGATTTTCAAATTCTGCCCCCTCCTCCCCCTCCCTAGCTACGCCACTGACTGACATCCTCCTTCTGTTTCCCCTCTAAATTTAATCTCCCCCCGAGACATGGAGAGGTGGGAAATACTTGTTGTTAAACAATGTAAACAGAATTAAAATGTCTATTGGTTGCTCACCTCTCCACCGTTATTCCTCCACCCTCACGCACGCGCACAGGAGTAGTGTCTTCAATCAAGCAGTAAACTAAATAAATAAAAGAAGAAAAAAACTTCTTTCCATTTTGAACAATCCTTAGGACTAAACCTTCAGTGGAGAACACGTTTTATTGTAAATTCTTACAGTCTTCATTTGAATTCAAGAAATGTTGGTAGAGAAAAATCACTTTTCTATCTCCCTGTCTCTTTTCCTCTCTCTCTCTTTTTCTCTACAACTCTCTCTCTTTGTCTTCCTCTCTTTCTCTCTCGCTCTCTGTCTTCCTCTACCTGTCTCTCTCTCTCTCTTCATCTCACTCTGCCTCCCCCATCTCTCTCCGTCTTTCTCTCTCTCTCTCTCTCTCTTCATCTCTCTTCCTCTTTTTCCATCTCTTTCTCTCTCTCTCTTCATCTCTCTTCGCCTCTGTTCCTCTTTCTCCATCTCCCACTCTCTCTCTTTCTTTCTCTTTTTCTTTCTCTTTTTTTTCTCACTTCTTCTATTTCTCTCACATTCTCTCTTTCTCTCTCTCTTCCTCTCGCTCCCAACCTCTTTTTGTCTTCAACTATCTCTTTTTGCCTCTCCCCCCCTCTCTCTCTCCTTCTCTCTCTCTTAACTACGTGTCTATACAAAGTACTTGGATCTATGATTCGAGATTAATTTTACAAGTGAAAGAACAAGTTAATTTTTTAATGAGTGCATTAGATAATTAAAGAAAAGAAAACACACCATGAAATACCTTAAAGAAATACCATCAAGAAATACAACCAAGAAATACCATATGAAATACCACCTAGAAATACCTTCAAGAAATACCATCAAGAAATACCACCATGAAATACCATTTTGAAATACCACCATGAAATACCATCAAGAAATACCATTTTTAAATACTACCATGAAATACCACCATGAAATACCTTCAAGAAATACCATCAAGAAATACCACCATAAAATACCATCAAGAAATACCATCAAGAAATACCATCATGAAATACCATTATGAAATATCAGCACAAACAAAACCTAGACGTCGTCAAAGAAAAAAAAATCTACATGAAATCTAGAATAAACTAAAACTGCATATGAGTCATCACTCCAGGGGCGTAGCTAGGAATTTCCCATCATTTGGGGGGCCCTGGGGCTTGACATATTTGGGTCCCCAGTATTTTGCGTAATATTTAATATTTAATGTAAAAAAACACTTATTTGGCCCCCCCCTCAAGTGGGGGCATGGGGAGATTTTCAAATTTTCCCCCTCTTCCCCCCACCCTAGCTACGCCACTGCGTCAATCCATATAGAAACTCTCAAGCTCGCCCTACATTTCATTGTTTGAAGTCTCTTATTGCAAACTAATGAGAAGTAAAGTGACCATGTAAGCAGTGGACATGTCCAACTAATCTGTTTTTTAGCACTATTATGGGCATCTATCGGTACTCGATGCCTGCCTGACAGACGATATGACCTCAAGAAGAAGGGCGCCATCTTCTTATTGGTTGACATATGGTATCCCTACGCTCAAATACAAATGGCAATGCCTTCGATTGCTACGATTAAGGATGAGTGCCCTGTTCTATATAACTACGTAAACCCAGATTAGACTTACATACTTTTCCGCGTCTCCTGCAGTCAAAGCCGTTGTCCTCTGGGGGGAGGGGTATTTAGTCCTACTCATGCAGTCAACAATAAACTAAAAGCTAAATTAATCATTTGAAAGAAAAGGGAGGTAGAGAGAGAGAGAGAGAGAGAGAGAGAAAGAAAGAGAAAGTGAGTGAGAGAAAGGGAATGAGAGGCTAAGATGCAGAAAGAGAGTAGTAGATAAAAAGAGTAAGTGAGGTACACATGGAGAGGGAGAAAGAGGTAAAGAGGAACAGAGAGGGAGATAAAGAGAAAATACTTCGGAGAATGTGAGAAAAGAGGATTAAGTTAGAGAAGAATAAAAATAAAAGACATACTTACTAAATAAATGGATTATTAACATTTTCCCCTTTTATATCGTTTTACTGATTCTATTGCTTCATTATTATTATTGCTGTCACAATCTTCTAGAACTCAAAATGTTTGTCTAGGTTTAAAATATTGAGTATCAGAAGCAAACATATTTATTATACAAGTATGAACACTAACACTGTGGGAAGCGTGGTCGAGAGGCTAAGTGCGGCTTGAGCTTGGCTACCTAGAAGGGGGCTCGAGGTTCGACACCCGACTCGGGCAGAGTTGTGTTTACTGAGCGCCCAAAGGCAGCACGGAAAACCAACTCCTAGATACCCCCTCCCCCCCCCCACTGGTCCACAAATGAGATTGGACCAAAGCGCTCTGAGCATGCTATAAGCATGAAAGTAGCGCTATATAAAAGCTATAATAATAATAACACACATAAACTCGCACATACTTACACACATATAGACACCCACACAGATCTAAAAAGATCTTCAAAACATGCGATCTATGGGATAAATGATGTTAAGGTTGTCTGTTTCTATGACCAACGGTTAACGAGCAGGATGTCATGTGGCCAGCACAATGACCAACCGCCTTTACTATCCCCAATTAAAGTCAGGTACTTGTTAAAGTTGGGTGGACTCAGGTGTGCCCTAAAAATCCCGAAATTCATATTCCAAATTCATCTTTACCAAGATTCGAACCCAGGACTCCAGGTTCCTAGGCTCATGCAGAGTTGTTGCTTAACCACTCAGCCACCGCGCCCACCTACACAGAAACATAAAAACAAACATATACCTAGACACTCACACACGTACACAGACATATACCAATTTAGAATTGGCCAAGAAACTGTCTGATTCAATTACAACTAAATCCGACAGGTACAAAATCTGACATGCTTTGGGAAGAAAAAAAAATCTAATGTTTAACTTGCATTAGGTAATTTTTTTTTGACATTTGACATTTTCTTTATTTTTCTTAGAAAAAAAAATATAAAGAGTACTCTCTCCCCCGTTTTCCTGTCTTACTTCAAACAGGTTTTATTTCTAGATAAGGAAAGATAACTCGCGCATAGCGCTTAGTGAGTTGTATTTAAATGATAAATCACTTGGTTATTACACGTGCATGATCTGCGTCTATCTGTCTGTTTGCTTGTTTGAAATGCACTCAGGATCAAAGCTTCCAAGTCTTTCAATTATCTAAGATAGTTTATGCCTTACATAAAGATACTGGACTCCAACAAGTTAAGCTTATCTTGGCGATCTATCCTCGAAGATAGTTCGCCCCCGGCACGTGCGTCAAGAAGGGCGCGCCCCCTAGTCCGCCGCTGTTCCTTCTTACCCCCCCCCTCTTCTTCATACTGTCTTCCCCAGGATAGAACCCACGCCTTCCAGAAACTGGTCACACATGTGAATAGTTCTTCCAGGAAAAGTGTATAGGAGTTCGTCGCTTAGAGAGTGAGTACATATCTGCTGACTCTAGGGAGTCTCATGATACTCACAGCTGGTTCCCAGATACAGAATTGAGCGTACTTTCCACACAAAAGAATGTACGACTTAAAGATAGACTAGTGAAACAGTGATGAGAAAGAAACTGTTTATTTAGAGATAATTCTTTTTTTTTTTTTTTTTTTGCTAAGAAACACCTGAACAATATTTAACAAGGTACTTGTGAAACTTAGCTTTAAAAATATTTTCGGAAGATTTCTTTTGTTTTTTCAGTCTAAGGTTTTCTTCTTTCTTATTGAAATAAATTATATATTTGAAAACTGATAAGAAAAAAAAAGACATATTATGATGGAATGTTTCTGTTGATAACTTGATGCAGACTTTACTTACTGACTTGATCCTCAACTAGGACCGCAACCACAAATCACCACCGAACTCGGTTCTGAGCAGCTTTCTTCATCAGCTCCTATGTCATTCCAACATCCTCAGCTTCATTGATGACCGACCTCTTCCAGGTTTGAGAGGAACCTTCCTGGCCAAGTTCTAATTGGTTTCTAGAGTGATACTGAATCACTGCCGAATTCAGAGTTTCCACCATACAACGAAATAAGTCTAAACCTTGCTCACATTTGTATGATAATTACGAGAATTATGTAATTCCTTGTCAAAACTACCAAATGTCGGCATTCTAAGCTTGAATACGTCCAAAAATACTGTTATGACTTCGCAATGCGCACCGCCATCCAGGCTAGTGCAGAGATGCGCACTATTAGTGAATAGACTGAAGTCGGATGTTGACATGAGAAGAGACTAAGGATTTCCGCCCAAAGCTAGAGAGTGGAAATGAAGACGCTGTGTTAAAGAGAAGATGTTGTCTTGTATCCTATACTCTTAAGCGAGCAATTCTTGTATATATATATATATATATATATATATATATATATATATTTCTTCTATTTCGAAAACGGCTCTAACGATTTTCTTTAAAATTTCAACGTATCTAAATGTTAGTGAGAAAAAAATTCTCAGCTCATTGGCCACATCGGAAAAACTCGAGTTCGACCGTTATATCGGTTTGAAAAATGTCTCATTATGGAAAAACTTATTTTGGTTTGAAGGTTTTATGAATGACATGGAGAATTTATGAATGAAATTTTTTCCCACGACGTCAAAGGGAAAAAAAACTTGACACCTCCTACGTCACTGGCTTACATCCGTTCACTAAAGCAACAAGTTTAATCGATGAATGAATAGACACAACATTTTGCGCACCGTAGTTGAAGGTTTATTTCCGTGTATGCGTTAATTTGTAACTGAACAGCTATCAAGAACAGAAATCAAGCACGTGGTTATCTGAAGAAGTTCAAGTGTTTACAAAAGTTTCAACAAATTGATAGAAGAATTTGATTTATGTGCATAACTCTAATTAGCTCACCAAAAAAAAAAAAGACTGCCTTTGGCATGCGTTTGTCTGAGATTCTTCTCTCATACAGGATACTGCTCTGTCAAGAGTAAATGTCGGACTTAAACAATTCCCTCTATACAAAGGCCAAGGATACATATTTGAGCCCAACAGAAAATTGGCTGCCGAGGACAGACACAGACGCAAAAAGAAAATCTTAATCGACCACCGGAGGACAATGGTTATGCTTGCCCTGGATGTGGCAAAATATATCCACTGAACAAGATATCTAGCTAGCGGTCAACGAGTTTGCTATTCTGCAGCCACTTTTGATTTAACTATGAACCTCAGTAAAAAAAAAACTAAGGGTAACCGTTAGGGTGTGGTAAAGAAAGGCCCAGGAGATATCTGAATGGAGGGATGTGTAAAAGCAGGCCATTTCCTTCCATAGGCTGTAGCACGAGTAGCAGTATTATATAACCTTTCTTAGTATAAATTATTTAACCGAGCAAGGCTCGGCCACCTGATATTAATTATGATGTCCATGTAAATAAACGTATATGTCCTCGTTGAGTTCGCCTTTCCTTAAATTATTACAACTAGTCGCCTGGCGGCATAGCATACGCCGCTATTTTCCAGGGATGGCCTTAGGCACTGCAACATATGCGACCGCAGTGGGTCGCGCACTTTCATTGGACCCGTGCTAATTTTTAAGGTGAATAAATTATTAAATTAAACCATTTTATAACATATAACAGATTTCTCGCGGCCTCTTGATTTACCAGGAGCCCAATGGAAATCTCCTGAAATGTTATTAAATATACGCCTACGAAAAAGTCCTGGAAATCTCCGGAAATTATTAAAATCTTTTGTATTGTAAAAATAAAGTAAACAAAAAAAATATGCTATGCTATTTTGTGAATGAAAATAGTGCGGATTGGATTTGGATACATGATTTTCCATTCACACCATGCTGCGCCATGGGATCTTCCCATTTACTTGGTATAAGTAAAGCGCATGCGTGAATTCATGAATAACAAATTCTATGAATGGAGCTAAAAACTGCCAATTAACCTTAATTTACGCGATATTAAGAATAGAGTTGCACTCATGTAACAATGCTTTAGAAAAACAATTTGAATGTTATTTTGATTAAAGTATGAAATGAATGGACTATAATTAATATGTTCATGTGCTAAAGCATGAAACTATCTTTGCGAAGAGAAGTTCTATAATCTTAGAGTCGAATTCGAGTTTTAGATCTAGATCTAGATCTAGGAATAGAGAGATGAGTTGCCTTTCGTAATCATGTCTAATAAACGAATGTGCCTAATTTGTGATATAATGAAAGTACTTCTAAAGTGAAACCTGAGCGTATACCACTGGCGGATCCAGGGGGGGGGTAGGGGCGATCGCCCCCCCTCTCGTCCGACCCCGGATGAATTCGGACGAATTTTAGTATAGAATTCACACAATTGGTAAATGAATGTATTACGTGTGTTAATAATATATACTAATTATTTTATATTTCTTTATATTTTTAGATTATTTCCCCCCCCTCTCTAGTATGTTGGCCGACATTGTGGGTCGGGAGGGGGCGGTGGCATCAATTTCGGCCCCCCCATAAGTTTTCGAGTGGGGGGGGGCGGTCCAATTTCGGGTGGGGGCGGTTAATTTTAGTTTAGAATTCACACAATTAGTATACGAACTTATTACTTGTGTTAATAATATATACTAATTATTTATATTTCGCCCCCCACTCTAGTATGTTGGCCGATATGGTGGGGTCGGGAGGGGGCGATGGAAATTTTTATGGTTGAATATTATTAGAATATTTTTCAACATTTTTCAAAAGGTCCTTTTTTAATAGGATGAATGGTGAGCTTTAGGTCAGGAGAATGCGTTTCTTCGTTGGAGAATGCAAGAAAATGTTTTTTGGCGTCGAGGCTTCGCCCCAAAATCTACTGATAAATAATGAGCCATGGATGCCAGGAGAATGCGTTACTGCAGTTAAGTATGCAAGAAAACGCTTTTGGCGTCGGGGCTTCGCCCCGAAATCTGCTGATGAATAATGAGCTGAATAATGAGCTGTAGATGTCAAGAGAATGCGTTTCTGCAGTGAGGAATGCAAGAAAACGCTTTTGGCGTCGGGGCTTCGCCCCGAACCCCAATGATTAATAATGAGTTTTAGATTCAGGATAATGCGTTACTGCAGTGAAGTATGCAAAATAACGCTTTTGGCGTCGGGGCTTCGCCCCGAAATCTACTGATGAATAATGAGCTGTAAATGTCAGGAGAATGCGTTTCTGCAGTTAAAAATGCAAGAAAACGCTTCTAGCGTCGGGGCTTCGCCCCCGAATCCCACTGGCTAAGATTGCAGCCCTCCGCAGACTCCAGCTGGCCTCAACATGACTGTTTTTCGGTTTTTTTTTTCACGAAGGTTAAAAAACACTGCTTCTTTATTCTCGTAAGTATATATAT
>JADKLZ010003044.1:24660948-24673868 GCA_021533235.1 Biomphalaria straminea | reverse complement strand
AAAGTGTTCCGCTAAATACTCAGAATGTGCAAAGTGTTCCGCTAAATGCTCAGAATGTACAAATTGTTCGGCTAAATACTCAGAATGTGCAAAGTGTTTCGCTAAATACTTAGAATGTGCAAAGTGTTCCGCTAAATACTCAGAATGTGCGAAGTGTTCCGCTAAATACTCAGAAT
This sequence comes from Biomphalaria straminea, assembly GCA_021533235.1. Classification (NCBI taxonomy): domain Eukaryota; kingdom Metazoa; phylum Mollusca; class Gastropoda; family Planorbidae; genus Biomphalaria; species Biomphalaria straminea. The sequence continues at coordinate 24,673,692 of JADKLZ010003044.1, read as the reverse complement.
ATGCAAAGTGTTCCGCTAAATACTCAGAATGTGCGAAGTGTTTCGTTAAGAAATAAGTTTGGGAAACACAGTCTTAGACCAATCCTCCCACAGGACGGGACGGGATGGCAGCGGGCAAGGTTCAAACCCGGGACCAACGAAACGATAGTCAAAGGAGCCTAACTCGTGACAGGGCAGGAGAACAATTAATTTGTTTAATAATTTAAAAAATCCTTGTTCCAAAAAATTTGATCAGGGCGGAAAACATTGACCTAGATTTATTGTGTGTAATCTACGGTCTAAATGATTTATTAATCACCTTACCCTTCATCACACACACCTAGACCTCCCCAACCACCCACACATACACACCTAGACCTCCCCAACCACCCACACACACACCTACCCACACAGTTTCACATGCGCACACTAAGTACCTTTACAAATTGCTCAATAAAGCAAATTGGGAAAATTACTTGATTTTTACTGATATGCCAATATCGGAGGATGTCGATAAGCCTGATTGAAAATATCCATTTCTGCTTAAGCCGTCAAACATCTCGGGTAACGAGCTGGGGGGGGGCATTTAATAGCACTGCCTGCGTCGACAGCTCCCCCTCCCCCCCCCCCCCACTTTACTAGCGTCATCACTCAGGCTCCATGATGCGTTTTAATAGACAATTTTGACCTGGTTACCATCAAGTTGTGCCCATTAATTGGGGATCAGACCAGGGAGGCTGTTGTGGCGCTTGTGTGTGTGTGCGGGGGGTGGGAGTCAATGCCAGGTAAGTGGGTGGAAGCCCACTTCGTTACCTTGAGGAGAGGAATGGAGGGGGAAGGGCGTCAAATCGAAAGAACTGAGTGGTAAAGTGAAATTACTACTATGAATGTGGCAAGTCAACCGTGACTAAAGAGGTCACAACGACTTGGTTGGCAAAGTTGACTTTCTGTGATTATATCACCTTTGTTAAAAGAATCGATGAGTCTGCCTAACATCTAGATGTGCTCAAAGAAACATTTGCCAATAAGGACTAGAAAATATATCTCCTTAGCATGTACAGTCCAGGCATTCGTTCGAGATCCCTACTTACCTATAGTAGAAAGAGATACAAGAAATATATAGGCAAGTGAAGATATGATATATTTCACCTTATCCAATGGCTCATTAAACGAATTTGGTTTTAGAACAAAAATAATGATCTACAATACTATATCCTACTAGCAAAATTTACGTTTTGTTTTCCTTATCATTGATAACATACCCACAGAGGCGACCTTAGAGTTTGGCGAATAGGGCAACCTCCCTAGGCCCCGCGACTTGGGAGACGGTCGCGATACAGTGAATCTTTTGTCACCGTCAACAAATCTTGCAAATATTCATGACCCTGATATTTTCACTTCCCCAAGGCCCCACGTACTGATAGGGCCGCCTCTGCATGAGCAAGAAAAAAGCACACTAACTACAGCTTACATATACTCACTTAAGATATATTCTCTCCCAACCGTACATGGTACATTTATCAACTGCCACTACATCACACAACTATATTTGTAAATCAAAGTGATGTTACTACAATGCTTACATTAACTCACTCCGTCTGTCTGTCTGTCTATCTGTCAATCTGATTAATTCTCCCACTTCCCATTCACGGGTCAAGTTGAGACATTGAACAATCATTCAGTGTCCCAAACAAAACATGAATCAATAAAAGAAATAAACAGGTATTACTATATTAGTGGTAATTAATTAATTTTGTTTGCAATAGATAAGGAAAAGAAATTAAATTGTACAGTATTGAGATATGTGGCTATAGATGTGCAGTTTTTTTTTCCCATCATTTTAGCTTTGTTTTTTTTCTTAAGTTTTTTTTTCTGTAAATTATGGTTCTTAATAAAAACATTTAAAATGTGGAAATATTTATAGATTTAATTGTTTGTAAAATGTTTGACATGTTTCCGATGTTCCTCCAGAGTTGAAGATAATTTACTTCCTAGTCCAAACCTCCCGCAGGACGACGGGAGATGGGAGCGGTATCACAGTCCAGAGCAAACTGCACGATCAGACAGCCATCTATTTATATTAAAAGATCTTTACCAAGATCAATCAATACATATTTCAATACATTATTAATTATATCAAAAAATACAACAGGATGAACTAGAAAATTTTTTTTATACCATTGACAAAAAAATGCCAAAATGATTTTCTTCCCTTAGTAATTAAAGCAGCAGCGCTAACAAGAGGAGAACGTTAAGTATTGTTCTTGGCATAAATTTCGTTCATTGATTCCATTGTACTATTGGAACGGATGTTTAACCGAGAAGCTGAGTCTGATCTCATGGCCCCGTCAACATTTCCATGGCACGGAACATCCCAAGGTCCACATTTAATCCCTGACGTTACATAGATCTAGATCTACATCATTGCAAAAAAAAAAAACAACTACCAAATAGAATGATGTTTGATTTCTAAAAATACAAACAAATCTCAAGAAGAATGAATAGCAGAATAAATAGCTCCGAGATAGAAAAGATTTATTTATATAACAAGGTGCTTCACACATAGAAAGAACAAAAAAAAAATACTTAACAGTTTTTAACATTCAAACTGTTAAAGAAAACATTTTTCCCTTTGGTCCCTAAAAGAAATATTTTAGTTTGCGGACTTGAAAAGATGCCATCGCCATTTTATTATAATTTTTTTATATATTTTGGCGGGAAACAAAGAAAACTGAAGAAGGGAGAAAGGGAGAAGAATCAGACGTCAAAATACAAACACTACAAGAAGTGTTACGAACGTGTATCAAAGAAGCGGCAGAAATTATTGATGGCTAGATAACTGTTGGTAGAGAAGATATCCGAGAAGATTTCTGGTAAATAGCTAGTAAATAGAGCAGAAGACTTTTAAAAAAAAAATGAACGACAGAGAATGTTTATATATTGTCGTCTGCTCGGCTTCGGGAAGTTCCGAAGAAGAAAGAAGCGCGTGAAGATGATAAATGAGTTCAAGGTCAATGACCTAAGTAAGCTGCTAACTAGTCGAAGGATGATCAATAAAATCTTGGAACACTCAAACAGACTGAGATGTTTTCGAGAGATGTGGTTTGCAGGAGCTGTGTTCCAAGTCATGCTGAATGGTGAATTATATAATGCTTAATTATGTAATGAATGATGCATTGAGTCCCCTACATTAAGTTTTATGATGATTTCTATTCATCGGAATGTTAATAAGAAAACAAGATTACAAAGAGAGTTTGTGTGATACACAAACTCAGAGGCGGCCCCCGTCGGAGTCGGATCCCTGTCGATCTGCCTATTCGCAAGATGTTTCGGATGTTCCTTCTAAGTTGAAAATAATTAACTTCTCCCTTAACGACGACAAATTATTAATAATTTGCATGTAATTTAGAATTTAGATAAAATTTACGTAAAATAAAAAAAGCCCAAATAATCAATAGAAAAATAGAAGATTAGTTTTAGTTTATTATAACATTTCAATATAGATTTAGACATAAACATCCGGAACAATCTATTATAGATACTTAAACTATCGCAATATTTCTGAAGGAACAATAGATGTTAAATCATATTTTCAAAAGTATTGAGAATATAAAAACGTAAAATTCAAATCATAAAAATAGTTTTGTGCCATTGTTTTAATTAGCTCGTTCCCATCGCAACAAATTAATAAATAAAACAAAATGTAGATGTTTGGAATACTAAAGAAATATTTTATACCGCTATTTCTTGACCGTTTAGTACAACTGAATATCTTTTGATAATTAAAATAGGACGGATGCCATTGTAGCCTAATTATAAACCAAAATATTTTAGATAAGCCATTTTTACTAAGCTTATGTAAAGTTATTAATATTAGTAATATTATAATGAACATAAAAATATGTGAATCATTAATGAATTCAATAATTGTAATTAATTAATGTCTTTGGATAACAAAAAAGGAAATAAATCATATAGTATTGAAAGAATATACCTGTAAATGGTGAGTTTTTCCCCTCTGATATACTTTGTTTTCTTTCGTTTTAAAGCAATCTTTTTATTTTGCTTGTTTTTTTTTAATGCTTTGTTTAACTAAAACAGACTGAAATCAAAGATGTTTTCTAAAAACAGTGTCTTAATAGTAGACAAATTTAAATGCAAATGACTCTGCATCTTTTTCCTAATTAACATCTACACACATGTATTTTTTGTGCTACAACTAGTTGGTTGCGATTCAACTAGAAAGTCCAAAGTACATTACACATTATTACATACTAATCGACCGGTGGCATAGCATATGCCGCTATTTTCCAGGGCAGGCCTTAGGCACTGCAACATATGCGACCATATGCAGTGGGTCCCGCACTTTCATTGGACCCGTGCTAATTTTTTAGGTGTATAAATTATTAAATCAAGTTACATGAAGTTAATTCCTTTTTCCAGTCTATATTTATTTATGTCTATGCTATTTCGTGAATGAAAATAGTGCGGATTTGGATACATTATTTCCATTCACACCATGCTGCGCCATGGGATCTTCCCATTTACTTGTTATAAGTGAATTCATGAAAAAAAATACTATGAATGGAGCTAAAAATGGCTAATTGACCTTAATTTACGCGATATTAAAAATAGAGTTGCACTCATGTAACATAGCTTTAGAAAAACAAATTTGAATGTTAATTTGATTAAATGGTCTATAATTAGTATGTTCATGTGCTAAAGCATAAAACTATCTCTGCGAAGAGAAGTTCTATAATCTTAGAGTTGAATTCGAGTTTTAGATCTAGATCTAGGAATAGAGAGATCAGTTACCTTTCGTAATCATGTCTAATGAACGAATGTGCGTAATTTGTGATATTAATTAAAGTACTTTTAAAGTGAGAACTGAGAGTATATTCTATCTGTGTATTGTTGTTGTTCTAGTTTCAATAGTCTTACGACACAATAATCTGGAAATACTTTTTAATATTATGACAAAAATTGAGAAGAAGAGAATTATATAAACACCACTTTCATTCACAAAATAGTGCGGATTGGGATGCACCAATTTCCATTCACACCGCGTGCTGCGCCATGGGATCTTCCCTATTTACTTGTTGCTTGTTGTTGTCGTTTGAACTTTTGAACTTGTCTTTTGAGAAATATATATATAGATGATCACTGGCTTCTTTAAAAGAACTTTTGTTTCGTCATAGCTATTGATACGGTGTCGTTTCTAGGTGAGACCTACAGTTGGTTCATCATTTCTAGGAGACCTATTGTTGGTTCATCATTTCTAGGAGACCTATTGTTGATTCATCATTTCTAGGAGACCTATTGTTGGTTCATCATTTCTAGGAGACCTATTGTTGGTTCATCATTTCTAGGAGACCTATTGTTGGTTCATCATTTCTAGGAGACCTACCGTTTGTTCATCATTTCTAGGAGACCTATTGTTGGTTCATTATTTCTAGGAGACCTATTGTTGGTTCATAATTGTAAAGACAAAATTTTTACCCTAATGTGCGGAAACAGAAAGACAGAGTAGAGCAAAAGATTCAAACATTATTGTTGTCTCAGAGTTGACTCTCTCATGCAGACTACCAATGATGTTCTTTTGATGAACTGTAAAACTACATACGTTTCCACTTTTAACGCGGACCACAAAACGATGGACGCGAACCGTAGATTGAGAAACCTTTTTAGCTCAAACTGATTTTAAAAGAGCAAAAAAAAAAATGTACTAATATATTTAATCAAATTTCTAAGCGGGAAAAATAAAAACATTATTTCATTTCTTTACACTCCTTTAGACTTTAATTATAAGTGTCTCCGTCAGGGGCCAAATGAAGCCATTTTGTACGTCACAGATGGAAGGAAATGGGCTCCAGACTCCCCTCCCCCCTATTCACTTCGATCACTAATATGACTTAGGAGTCGCTCTCTTGGAAGTAATCGTGTTAGGCCACGTGAAACTCTGTCAGAGATACCAGGCCAGACCTAAGCCAGGAAACGGACTAGATCCATTATGAAAGAACCAGTTCTGGGCGGAGTCTTCATCACAAGAAAGAGCTACTTTACTTCCGGTTGAGGGGGGGGGGGCGTTTCTTCCACTCTTTTTAATTTGCCTCCACCATTTGATTTTCGTTCACAAAGTTTGCTGCCTAATAAAAAATGTTTTATAATTTTAAATTTAAACAATAATTGTGTATATAATTAAAGTTTAAATGATATATTATGGAATCGGACTACATATTTTTGTTTGCAACTTTAAAGTGCCTGTCACTTAATGAGATTCCGTCAAAATTGATAACATAAAGTATGACTTTAATTTGTTGTGTACTTTGCACAAGTAAGATCGATACAAATATATAAAGAGAACAAATTTCTTGCCGAAGCATTAAATGCAGGAGTATCAAAGACCCGACTGTGTGGATTCAACAATGGCTGCACGTAACAAGTCGTTCCACAAATAGATCATCATTGCAGGAACTGGGGTGGCAGTTTCTTTACGGAACATACCCTCTGTTTTGTCCTGTTAAATAGCTGGTGAGAACCCCGATGCCTTTACTGCGAATCTTTTGTGTGACCCAACTGCCTCATACTTTGAGGAACAGGGCCGGTCTTAGCGATCGCGGGGCCCTATGCGAAACTGATCGCGCGGGGCCTAGTCTGTGTGTAAAAAGGATAATAAGTGAAAATTAAGAATTTGTATAAGAAAAAAAATGGACTTTTATTTTATTAATTCTTTATTAAGTTGAAAATTGCAATCTGTACTTTACGAACCTTGTAACCAATGACATATTTATATCCCAGTGACTATAAAAGTAAATAAAGAATTGGAACTTCCGAATAAGGTAGAAATTCGCTCGATTATTGCATTTTATTACACGAAAGCTGGCGATTCCTTTTTTTCTTTTGTCGCTAGTAGGATTGGCGTTTTCCGCAATGAATGACACCACAAATGACAATTTTGTCTATTTTTCTAGAGATTGTTAAAAGTTTTCAGGAGATTTTAGTAAATTCGGGAGATTTCCAGGAATTTTTCTTATATATTTTGCAATTTAATAATTACACATTACACCTTGAACTAGCGCGGGGCCTACTGCGACAGCATAGGTGTCAGTGGCCTAAGACCGGCCCTGTTGAGGAACCTTCAGAGCGGACTTGATCCGAAAAGGCTTTTCCAGTAAGAGAAATTCCTCTTGGTGGTTAAAGGGTTAATGGGAACTCTCTTACCCCCCCCCCCCCCAGTGGAGTTTTTAATAAATTAAGAATTCAAAATGCTTGTAGGTCAAACGAATGATGAGATCAAGACTTATGGGCGGCATGAAGACCTGAAAAAAAGGTGGAATAAACAAAGCGCTTGAACAGAAAATAGCAACCTTTCATTAAAGGTCCAAACTGCAACAGCTTTGCGATACTTTTACAGGCTAAGCGGAAACTAAAAAAACGAAGAAAATTTTCAAGAATGGCACTTACAATGTGGGTGTGAGACTAAGTGACGAAAACCGCTTGATGAACTAACTAGGCGGCACGAGTTCAAATCCTGAGGTAGACTCAAGTTACCCCTTTCAGACCATGCGGTCTCTAGGGCAGATGATGTAAAGGTCATCTGTTGCTGTGGCCCATAGTTAATGACGGTGTCATGTGGCCAGCGCAAAGAACAATCGCCTTTACTTTTCCTCAACTAACCTAACGTTAGAGCCTGGTGGATTCAGATGTGTCCTAAAGATCCCAAAATTTTAAATTATAATAATAGTACTAATAATAATAATCATTATTATTTTATTTTATTTATAGAGCGCTATTAACAAACAAAATGTAGTCCCAAGGCGCTGTGATAACATTACAAACATAAACAAGACAGTTAAAATGACAAACTAATCTAAAAAAAAAGTTTTAAACAGTTAGGTCTTAATGTTCTTCTTAAATGTAGAGTATCATGTTGTCTGTCTGAGATCAATGGGCAGTGAGTGAGAATACCAGTCTCCCTAGGATTCGAAACCGGGACAATCCTTTCAGAATCCAATCGCTTAACCACTCAGCCACCATGCCTCCTAGGAATTTGACAAGGAAATTTTTTCATCCCAGATTTCGCTCCAGATGAATGGTGTCTGTTCAATGCTTTCAAGTTAGCTCGGAAACTTTCTCACATACATGTATCTACAAAAGAGATTGGGGACCACTCACTGAGCATGCCATGGAAGCGTGAATGACGCGCTATTGAGAGGCAATATTAAATGATAGAACCAGGGGCGGACTGGCTATATGGGCATTTGGGGCAAATGCACGGTGGGCCGGTACGCAAATGGGCCTAACGGGTCTCACCAAAGCCACTATGGCAAGCATAAAATTGTTTAAAGTTTTATAATATTCTCTAATATAATTGCTATATCTTTTACAGACTACAGTGTAATACTAATTTAATCTAACAGATTTTCAAAAATAATGTAATAGCATACATCCGTAGACAGTGCTATTAGTAAGCTTCATCCTTTAGGGCCAACAAACATGGCGATTCAAAAGCAACATAAGTCTTATATTTCTTTTAAAGATATAGAGCATGCATACAGTTATCGATACGTTATAAAAAATGATAATGATTTCGACTCAATTTCGAGAACAGATAGGCATATGATTGGAGGTCCATCATATGATATACAATTTACGAAATGCACTGTATAGAAATGTTTGTAAAATGTTTTACATGTTTTGGAAATTCCTTCAGAGTTGAAGATAGTTATTTCCTAGTCCAAACCTCCCGCAGGACGACGGGGGATGGGAGCGGGCAGGGTTTGAACCCGGGACCATCGGTAAATCGATACGACAGTCCAGCGTGCAAACCACTAGACCAGGCAACCATCCAGATGCCTGGGCCGATTTTGACATCCAGTCCGCTTCTGCTTAGAACAAACTCTACGTAGCAAGACCACACGTAATATGGCTTTCATACCAACTGGACTTAATGATATTTACACGTGACGTATGACCAATGTCATTCAGGGAATATTTTGTTTGAAGGCTTGAGAGTGAACTGTTTAAAATAAAGATATGTGTGTGTTTGTGTATGTGTGTGTTTGTGTATGTGTGTGTTTGTGTATGTGTGTGTTTGTGTATGTGTGTGTTTGTGTATGTGTGTGTTTGTGGGGGTAACAAACATAAAACAGGCTAACATAAATGAGGGGTGGGGGTGGTTTGATGAAGTGAGGGAGTTCAAGGGGGCATCCTAAAGTTAAATAAAGCGTGTCGGGTGTCTGACAGTAAGGCGGAAGCCCATGATGGCGCATGTCATTCTGGCGCGGCACCCGGGCGATGATCTTTGAGATACAATGCCAGACTTACGTCTCTACTGTCAGTCAACCACACAGATTTGTTCCCACCGCCTTTCACCCTCCCCCCATTGTAGACTTCAATATAGACAGCTTTCAATGTAAAATGAATTTTACATCCATTTCAGTTCAGAGGAGGTACCAAAACTATAACTACGCTGACGATGTTAGATTCTTTCACAGAGTGTCAGCCCCAATTCCCATTTCCCGTACTCTTTGTTTAAAACAAATCGCTCTAACAAGTTTTCTTTTTCAAGACACTAATTTTCTTTTTCCTCTCCTCTGTGCATATAATAAACTCTCTCTCTTTGAATTTTCAATTTCCCTTCCTCTTCCTCCTCCTCTCTATCATTTACGCTCTTACAGTTTATGTAAGACCCACCACCACCCCCTCCCCCCCCCCCCCATAACCGATGAGACTCATAGATGAGACCACTGGCCAGCATAATGATCTAACTTTCATACATCAAAGCGGACATAAAAGAAATGATTTCGCTGGACTCCCGGAGCAAAATGACCCCGAGCTAACATTGCAATGAACAAACGCCAAGTTATTGCTGTCCAGTTTGGGGCAATATCCTAAACCCTCATTCATTCTTAGTTGTTTTTTTTCTTAAAACCTCTTTGACTTTTTTTTGTGTGTTCTCCGAGTTGGCTGGCTTATTCCTATATGTCTATATACCCACGAGCTTTTTTTTTTCTCATGTCATTCTTTGTTCAGCTTAATGTTATTGGTCTTAAAGAAATGCCTGGGTGGCGCTCTCGTCTGCAGGAAATCGAAGAAGCAACTTTCTACAAGACTGGAAGGTTTGTTCTCCATTTTTACATTTCTTCTCTCTTTTTCTCTTTCTTTCTTTTTTTTTCTCTCTCTCTATTTCCTCTCTTTTTCTCTTCTTCTTCCTAATACTCTTATGTTTTCCATTCAGCTTACTAGTTTGTGCTTTTTCAGTTCTTTTCTTTTTTTACAGCCCAGTGCCATAGCCATTGCTATGGAAGAGCTAATGCTGACAAGTCCCAATCATTGCCTTCAGGCCTTGCCCCGGGACTGGGTCAGTGTCAGTGCCGATTGTAGGACGTTATTTGCTTATAAAATTAACCGCGGAGAGCAACACCGGACCATTTCTTCTGCTTCTTGTAAAATATGTTTAAAAAGTTGTGTTTTTTTATGTTCAGCGTGTTCCAGACCAAGGAGGATTTTTTCAGCCCCATGCTCAAAGGTTGACAGAGGCGTGGACGGGGGAATTAGAAACTCGCCACCACGACTGAGTGTACAAATATTTTAAAAGGACGAACCAACTCTGAAATCACACGAGTAAATATGGTGGCTGGCAGTACTTCCGGCAGGACCGATTCTTCTACAAGATTGAGAGGATTTTAAAAGAAGAAAAGAGAGAGACGGGGCGTGTAAGACTGGGCGAGCCAAATACAATAAACCAACCTCAAACAGTCCGGGTAACAAAAGTTTGAATAGTAAGAACCGAAGTAGTCAATTTAACAAACCAAATAGCATGGCAAGGTAAAGCAAAAAATAGAACATCGCTTCATTAAGAGGATTATTAAAACGGAAAACGAACCAATGGGAATGACAACGTTAAATATTGAACCAGAGATAAACTTTATGGTTAAATTTAAATGTGCCTTAGTTGTTGTTGTTTTTTTAATCTATCAAAGAACAACTCAATTTTTAATGTAGAAGAAATATTTGTGTTTCCTTTTCTTTATAATTTATTATTGAATTTCGATTCATTTGAAGATCTAGATTTATTAAGATCTAGATTTTTTACATTTTTAGCGCAGCTTAACCTAATTCTCGTCATGTACAGGAAACAGAGCATCTAACAATAAAACTCATCTTTATTTTTTGTGGTATCATTTTGTTGTGAAAACAATTTCTTCGAGTGATAAATAGGGTTAAAACTGATCCATCAAATAACTGGTCTAAGAGTAAAAACAAACCTATCTATTGCTTAAAAATGTAAGAATTTGTTTTGTGTTAAACTTACTTATAATAGAATAGATGGAGACCATAATTTTTTAACTTCGTATGATGATCTATCTATCTATTGATCATTTAAACGTACATACATGCATACATACAGACATACATACATACATACATACCAACATACACACATATTCAATACATTGTTGTGCTGTTTTAGTACAGTGATGCCCAACCTCATTCGCGGGCCATTCTAATTTCCGACATTTATGTCGCGGGCCACATCAACGAAAAGGTACAAATCGAAATGAAATTGACCTGAATTTGAAGCTATTTGATTAGAACCCTTGAATCTAGCACTTGCATTAACGAATTGGATATTTGAAGCTTATTTTTTTTCACGCGTCATATAATGGCTTATTTTCTGTACTTAAAATATGAGCAGCATTGTAGCTAGCTTTACAAACGACTCGTTTTCTTGTCTCTTTTTAGTAAATAGTCCCATCGATCCTCCAATCTACAGGCGTAGTTAAACAATCTTTTATTCCGACTTAAATCAAGAATGACGCCACATTTGTTTTATAATGCCGTGTACACGCTTGTTTTTTTTTTAAACAGCCACACTTTCTTTACATATCAAATATGTTGACTTAGCATGTTCCACATAAAGTAAAGACCCGTTCACCTTTTCTGGTAGATTCTACATTCAGAGTCATATTTAATAAGTGTTTAAATATTAAAGGTACCAATTAACGTAAGAAAAATTGAGGGCCCTAACGTAGAATAAGATACCTTAGTCAACTTTTTTTTTTTTGAATGGAGGATTTTCTACACATTATGCCAACATTTCGGCGGGCCGGATGGAACCACATCGCGGGCCGGATCTGGCCCGTGGGCCGTATTTTGGGCATCACTGTTTTTTTATAAAATGTAGCCTAGATATGTAGATTACTTGATGTAGAAATTCAACATAGTATTAAATTACACTCACAATCTGGATTGCGGTTCAGCCCACAAACATGTATTTAAATGCAGGAAATTACTTAATAACGATTCTTCAACATTAATATGAATTTCATCCACAATGAAGGGTCACAGTCCAGATGTCAACAGTCCTAGTAATCGCAATGTCTTGCTGGCTATAAGAGTGAGTCTTCTAACTGTCGTTTTATCCCATAATTCCTACTTCCGTCCTAAATAAAGTTCTATTTATAGTCACGTTGTTAAAATGAAATCCCCGATAAAACTACTTTCATTTTCAACCTATAACAACATACATACATATAAATATACAATCATACACAAATACATACATTAATCATACATACATACATACATACTAATTATATACTTACATATATACATAGATACTTACACTCATACACACATACACACATACAAACATACATGCAAACATACAAACAGACAAACATACAAACAAACAAATAAACATACATACATACATACATAAATACAAACATGCATACATGCATACATGCATACATACAT
>JADKLZ010003044.1:24630824-24643650 GCA_021533235.1 Biomphalaria straminea | reverse complement strand
ATATATATATATATATATATATATATATATATATATATGTGTTTTAGCAAAACACTTCAGGGATATACTTATCAGAGATGAGAGCCATAAAAGCTGCAAGGTACTCTGGTATTTTGTATTACAGCACACCTAACATAGATCTCTGAAGTTGTAAGATATATTAACAGTAGCAATGGTAATGTTGAAATGACAGAAATGTATTATATTCCTCTTAACGTGGGCCAAATATGGTGTATCAGTTCTGATAATTTAAAACGACTGAAAAGAGATGGGCTTAACGTATCGATATGATGAGCTCAGGGACATGGAAATGCAGCTACATTGTCAAGTATTCATGAAGAAGTGCAGGCAGTAATAAATGAAGAACAGAAAAGAAACTTGAATGGATGTGTACACCGTTTACTTAAGTCCAAATTCTTAATCGGAAAATATTTTCTAGTTATACTTTCTTGGTTCTCTAGAAAAAGGGTTTTCTTCCTTTGCCAATAATACTAATAGATAGGATAATATAATTAATGAAGCGTGTCATATGAACAACTCGCTGGTGTGCTCATGGTGTTGCTGTTAGACCCATGAAAGAACGATTTTATGAAAGTGTGACGGCGAAAATTTTTGCCGTCTCTCTGAAAATACAAACACTAGAGGCGCAGCACAAATATGATTGCCAGTTGTCTGTGAATACATGCATAACTTTCATTGCTTGACTTTCTTATTGGCAGATGTACTCAAAAAAGTAAACTAAACACACAAGTACCTTCAAATTAAAGTGTTAATTATTTTCAAAGTTTTCAAGCTCGAGCACTTAAAAATTTACTCTACGAAATATGTAAAAAGTTAGCTCAAAATGTTATTAAGATAACTTTTCTCAAATCAAACTAGCATGTTAATGAAAAAGAAAATTACGTTTTAACAATATGAAAATATCAGGAAAGTATTCTATTTACTATTCAAATAGAGAGCAAGAAGTTAATACTGAGTGCATCAATCTCTTTTATATTGGGCCTGACGGCAAGATATGTGAACAGAAATACTAAAACTAGAATACTAGAATGCAGCAAAGTTTTGAAAGACATCGAACCTCTACCAGCCTTTGAATTAAACCTTTTACTGTTTCTTGCCAAATGCATGTTTACAAGGCGTCATCTGAAAAGAAGCTTTGTAAAACTAAATTTAACTAACAACGTTCTCTGATTAAAACATTAACTAACAACGTTCTCTCATTAAAACATCAACTAACAACGTTCTCTCATTAAAACATCAACTAACAATGTTCTCTCATTAAAAATCAACTAACAACGTTCTCTCATTAAAAATGAATTAATAACGTTCTCTCATTAAAACATCAACTAACAACCTTCTCTTATTAAAACATTAACTAACAACGTTTTCTCATAAAAACATTAAATAATACGGTTCTCTCATTAAAACATCAACTAACAACGTTCTCTCATTAAAACATCAACTAACAACGTTCTCTCATTAAAACTCAACTAACAACGTTCTCTCATTAAAACATCAACTAACAATGTTCTCTCATTAAAAATCAACTAACAACGTTCTCTCATTAAAATCAACTAATAACGTTCTCTCATTAAAACATCAACTAACAACGTTCTCTCATTCAAATAAAACTACCACTATATGTGATTATAATGTTCAAAAGTTTCCATTAAGAGCTGTTTAATGTTTACTTAGGAAAGCATGCTCAGTTGGTTTTTAATTTCTTTCTATTTAAAAAATCGTAGATGTTAATGTATGTAATGAAAAACGATAATATGTAAGAGAAAAAAATATAATCGATACTCATTTAAACTTTGTGTAGCAGCAATTAACGAACTGTATTATTGCGCAAAAAACAACAACTAAACAACGATAGTTTTTTATTTGAAGAATAAGTGGAACGCTGGGGGGGAGGGTGACACCCTGATTTTACCGCACCGGGTGACACCCACCCCAGTGACGCCTCTGATTAGAATTAATATAATTTAGACTTTTTGGTGTACATTTTAGTTATCCGAGTTTCCCATGTATTCAAAAGTCAATTATGCACTCACAAAAAATCACGGATATATTAACTAAAATTATTTTCATTGCATAGAAAAATCTCTTTTTTTAGTAAATAGACAATGAAAGAGAACTTGATTTCACGAGATTCAAATTTGATGCTGTCGAAATCTTGAGATATATAGGGCAGAGGATGTCAAAGTCATTTGTTTCTTTGGCCCACGGTTAACGAGAGTGTCATGTGGCCAGCACAACGACCAACCGCCTTTAATTTTCCCCATGTAATGTCAGGTACCCATTAGAGCTGGGTGGACCCAGAGGCGAGAAAACAAACCCAAAATTAAAATCCCGGTCTTCACCAGGATTCGAACACGGGACCCTCGGTTCGGAAGTCAAGTGTTTTACCACTCATCCACCACACCCCCTAATAACACCAAATAACTACCTTACTTTATTTGTAGCATCTAGTATTGACTCACACTTTCAATATATTTAAAATTTTAAAAAAATTTCGACAGCTTTTCATTATCTAATTATACTATAGAGCTAATCGCTCATAAACACATGCTACGTGAAAACACATTGTATACAAATTTCAGAAAGATCATCTCATTATGTATTTTATAAATCAAAATTTTTGATATACAGTTTCCTTAAATTGGACTCAAGGGAACTAAGAATAATAGTTTATTTATTTTATTTACTGGGTATCAGTAAAATCCCTTTAATATAAGTCGGCTCTCCATGCAAATAATAAGAAACAATCTCCTTAGCATATGGTTATAAAAAAGTGAAATAGAATGTTAAATTTATATAAATAGAAATCAATTTTAAAAAAAAAGATAATTAATTACTTATTTTGTAAAACTGGGACGCTCTTAAAAAAAAAGCCCCAGAAGCTCCAAATGAGAAAGATTTTTGTAAAAATAGGAACACAAGCTGTTGCCTGTTAATCCATAAATCATGCACTGTTCACAAATGGCGTCACTTGGATGTCTGCTTACATGACTTTTTGTGTACATCTTAATTGGATTGTTGACGTACAATGTGGACTACCCAGTCCTTACAGACATCTAGACATGTTTCACATTTTGTGACCCATTTTAGTTTTTTGAGATATAATGTAGGTTAGTTTAAAAAAAAATTAATTCGGCATAAATGTAAATGTTTTGTTAAATAGAAAAGCTCAAACGGTGTCTTCTCCATTAGTACTGTTATTTGCTTACCCGAATAGTTGTTGACGAGATAAGTGAATAAATAGAAATCTCTCTATGTCTCTTTCTCTCTCTCTCTCTCTCTTTATCTCTTTGTCTCTTTCTCTCTCTCTCTGTCTCTCTGTCTCTGTGTGTTTCTCTCTCTCGTTGTCTCTCTTTCTCTCTCTCTTTCTCTCTCTCTTTCTCTCTCTCTTTCTCTCTCTTTCTCTGTCTCTCTCTCTCGTTTCTTTTCTATTTCTCTCAATGACTCTCCATTATGAAGTTTTAAAAGTAACGAGGGATGGTCGAGAAGGCAAAGAACGTGTGTACAACATTGAGAGTTCGAGTTCCAACCCCGAAACTTCCATGCACATCTCCTGTTTATAAATAATATTCTAATTTTTTTTTTATGTTTTGAAAGTTACCAAGTGGTTTTATGATTGTTGAAACAAAATCCAGGAAAGAAAAATAAAAACACATGGGTCTGTAGTCAGCACTCTGAAGAATAGACTTCGACTGAATACAAGTCTTGTTTTACATCTGCCGACTGCAATATTCATTTGAATTCAGGGCCGGTCCTAGCCATTGCGGGGCCCAATGCGAAACTTATTGCGCGGGGCCTAGTGTGGGTGGGAATAAAAATAATAAGTGAAAATTAAAATTTTGTAATAGACAATAAATTCGACTTTGAATTTTATTCAAAGAAAAAATTTGAGATCAAATTTACAGAAGAGAAAAAAAAGAACTTGTAACTTATGGTACATTGATATGCTAGTGACTATAAAAGTAAATAAGGTATTGGAACTTCCAATTAAGGTGAATATTCGCCAGATCATTACATTTCATTACATGAAAGCTCACAATGCCTTTTTTTGTTGTATCGAGCGTAGGATGAGCATTTTCCGCAATGAATGACACCCCGCAAATAAAAATTTAGTCTATTTTTCAGATTTGTATGACTTTTTAATGAAGAGAGATTTCCAGGAATTTTTCGTATATATTTTGCAATTTGATAATTACACCTAGAATTAGCGCAGGGCCTATGAAAGCGCGAGGCCCACTGCGACCGCATAGGTGGCCCGTTTTGAATTCAGCTGTGATTCAAGAAAAATGTCCTGTCATACTATTGTCTTCAAGTATTATGTCATGTCATAACTTATCTTCAAGAAACATGTTAAGTCTTCCCTTGTCTTTAAGTAACATGCCCTATCATACCATTGTAACGATTGTTTGCATAACAATGCCCTGTCTGCAAGAAATATGCCCTGTCACATTTACAGTCAATCTTAGTTTCCAATAAATATCTTTCAAGCGAAATAGAATCTCTTTCTATAGCTTATTTATTTAATAAACGTATACATTTCAACTTTATAGTTCGGCATTTCGTTTACTTTCACAAATCATAGCCAGACACATCGGTAGATTTTTAGAGTAAATACGATTCCCAATGCCGAAGATTCCGCCTCTGAGTCCCATCTTTCTTTTAACTTCACAGTCCTAGAAGTGTTACCTTCAATCAACTTTCCACCGCCTCTGTTGTCACTAGAGTACTTTAAGTTCATAGTAGCTCTAGAATCGAGCTCTTTATGTTCTGTATCCATTCATAAGGTTTAGCTCTTTTCGGAGCACCTCATTAAGGTCTTGCTGTACTATCCGACTCATGGAGTTCCACAGATCCTTTTATCTCTTCCTTAAAACACACTCACATTTTTTTCTCCTCATTTGCATCCTCCAGAAGTGTGTGTGTGTGTGTGTGTGTGTGTGTCGTTCAATATGACGGATGTTTACACAGAGGGGTGAAACGCTCCCTTCGTATTCCAAGGGCAACACTTCAACTCTGATTCTATTTACACGCTCACCTGCGCAACCACGCATGCGCACTTTGACCCACCCATCTGTCACATCCTTTTCCCATTTCCTTAGCACATTTTACCAAGTGTGAAGTGATTCTGTGCGCCGATGGGCGGGGAAATCATAAATAATGATTCTAAAATAAGATCTTATCTTATCAAGCAATGACGCTCTTGAAAAGATAACGCCAGATTCACACTCTAGTGCAGGGGTCTCAAACTCATATCAGCACGTGGGCCGCAGTGGAAAGTAACAACCAGTCAGCGTGCCGCACCACGAAAAGAGAATGTTTTTTTCATTAAATTTTACAAGCACTACTGTCACTGCAGTTAAATGCTAAAATAAAGCTTAATTATTAATTACATTAGTGTAGTTTATTACAAGCACAGGCAGTTTAGTTTACTAATATAAGTTGACGTTGTCTCTGTCACTAATAAAAAAGCAGAAAAAAAAATACAGAAAAACATAATTACTAGGCCTACTACTCGCCCCTCATGTTTCCCTTCCACTCAGCTGAGAGCGTTTGGCAGAGACCAGATTATGGACGTTAGGCTTGAAGTCGCATGTAGTGGCAAGCCGCAAGGTTGCTCTTAGATGCTAAACAGTCAGTCTGGATCGTAATGCTGTTTTTTTTAAATCTTCATTCTAAAGGAAAACTGTCGTACGTACTTCCAAACATCGCTAGAATTGTAGCAGCTGCGCAAAATATGTTTTGAAACTTCTCTCTGGGGAAAAACCGGTAGAAATCTGGAACGCCAACATCTGCGTATTTTTAGTTCAGAACATGTCACACTGCAGGTCCAATAGTTACATCTGGACTTCCTCTGAAACGTTTTTCATGTCAACTGCGAATAGAGTGGCAACAAGGAAAAACTGTGGTTCGAGAGCAGTGAATTTCTGAAAGCGGTGTTCAAAATCTTCCAGTAGTCTGGAGAGGATGTCTACTAGTCTTTCAGGCGCTGTGATTCTACTGTTATGCTTTGTAGAAAAGAGAAATGAGCCAGGTTTCCATCTGCCTGCTGAGTGGCCTACAAAATCAGCTTGCATCTGAATGATTTAATGCGGTCAAACATCCCGGTAATCAGCTGCTTTGTGCAATGTAGTATGTGAATTGAGTGCATTGAAAAGTTGCGTGATGTCAGTAAGAAAAGCAAGATCCGACAAAAACATTGGGTCACTGAACTGAGGTACGTCTCTGTCTTTCATTGCCATGAAAATGCTATTTCCCATCTCAGTTTAAAAAAAATCTCCGCAGCACTTTTCCAAGACTCAACCATATGATTTCCATATGATACAGCAACTTATCTGTGGTTGAGACCCCGTGCACGTATGAAGTTCAGCGTCTTCACAACATCCATTACGTTCTCCATTTGTAGACTTTTGCCACAAAGTGCTTCTTGGTGAAGAAAAAGTGTATGGCTGCAAAAGGTCCCGCCAAGTTGAGCTGATTCCGTTTCTCTATCATTAATCCAACAACACCAACATTCTCTGAATACATTGCTGATGCACCGACCGTAGCCGTTGAAACAAGTTTTTCCCACGGTAGCCTACACCTATCAATACAAGCTTCCAGTTCTTGAAACACGTCGCGCACGTTGTGCAGTTGTAAATCCTTTCACGGCTTATATGTGGTCATTATAAATTTTATCTATTTTTTTTTTATTCGCGTACATGGTCGCGGGCCGCACTAATTAGCTTCGCGGGCCACATGCGGCCCGCGGGCCGCGTGTTTGAGACCCCTGCTCTAGTGCATGCTAATTAGAGACTTTAAAAACTCTGATTACATTTTCTGGCGGATTAAGGCAACCTATTCCATGCTAGGGTAGAAGGAGTCCTTGTACAACGATGTTTCTGCAGAAGGATTAGGAAATGTATTTTGCATGTTTTGATTCTTTCTGAGAATAGAATGGGTAGCCTGAATCAGACAGGGAAACCAACGACTTAGCAGTGTAAAACACTGATTTACATGCATGATAAGATTGACATATGAAATGTGTAGAACGTAATTATCTTCTTTTTGAAGAAACGTCTGCAATCTATAAAATAAGATAAGATTTAATTACTATTATATTATTATTATTACTATTAGAATTATAATTATTATTATTACTATTAGAATTGTTATTATTATTACTATTAGAATTATTATTATTACTATTAGAATTATTATTATTATTACTATTAGAATTATTATTATTACTATTAGAATTATTATTATTATTATTAGAATTATTATTATTATTACTATTAGAATTATTATTATTATTGTATTTGTAAGATATGATTCAGTATCTTATATCCTTATGTTACTTTACCTTTTTTGTCTTCGTTTCTTAATTGTCTCTAAATTTAATAATGGTGTTAGTCCAGTCAAATAGGAATATTCATTACTTTTAAATCTTATGGTTTTCTGATGTATTATTTCATTATTATGCATGAATGGAGGAGCGATTGTCTATCAAAATGATAAAGGTTAAACATGAATATTCCAACATGTTTTGCTCGTGAGGACATTAATGATAAGTTTACAGAGTTTATATCTACTCTGTCTGTTTGTTGATCTGTCTGTTTTTATCCGTCAGACTGTCTGACTGATAAAAAGTTAGTCTTCGTTATACACCCATTTTCGGATCAAGTTAAAGCTTTTCACACGTATTCATTGGCTTAGACAAGAACAACAGATAATTAGTTAATTGATTTCTAGTTTTTAATTATTTTTTGATACCAAACAAGGGAAATTAATCCTTCAGTATTCACATATACGGCTAAATATGCAGAGTTTGGTCCCCTTAGAATAATTGAGCAACTTCTTTTCTCCAACTCCCACTCTCGGGCCAAGCTTAAACTTATTAAAATTATTTATTTTACCCTTAAAAAGAATTAATTAAAAAACTAACTAATTAGTCAATTAATTTTTATGGTAATTATTTACTTTGTTCCATATAAAGTAAGTGAAATAACTTATACATTATTGAGAGATATAGTTGCAAGCTCTTTCCCTTAGATAGGCTTTGTTTAAAAAAAAAATGATTTTCATATTTGAATTAAATCTTTAGGAAGTTCACCCAAGTTTAAACCGATTCCTGCCAACAGTTAGAAACAATTTAAATGCTGGACAAAAAGTGCAGGCAGCACCATGACCTCAAAGAATAAAGGCAATAAACTTTACTTGCCCCTTTGAATCTTTTGAAACACTATGTATCAACTCCTTGAAAAAGAGCTAAATCTCTACATCTATAAGGTTTATGCTCATGGGAATTTTTTTAAAAATATTTCTAACAGGGTAGATGTGTAAACAAAACGCATCTCAAGATCTAAAAATAGTTCTAAAGGATCAAAGCAAGTGTACAATGTCGTAGGTTTGTATACAGATATAAAGGTAGCTCCTTCATGTGTTCATTGACATATAAGTTTCATTTCCGTCTAACGTTTGGATGCTTTCAAGATTTCAGGTGGAAGCGTTATTTTATAAATAAAAAAAATAAAAAATAATAAAAGAATGTAAAATCTAATTATCAGGCATCTGTTTTATTTTTTACTTCTTTTTTTTTTTATTTTTACGTATGTGATAACACGTTCGGATAAACTTTAATAAGGCAACCAGATGATTGAAATATTATTATAGCTTTTATATAGCGCTACTTTCATGCTTATAGCATGCTCAGAGCGCTTTGGTCCAATCTCATTTGTTGACCAGTGGGGGGGGGAGCGGGTATCTAGGAGATGGTTTTCCGTGCTGCCTTTAGGCGCTCAGTAAACACAACTCTGCCCGAGTCGGGTGTCAAACCTCGAGCCCCCTTCTAGGTAGCCAAGCTCAAGCCGCACTTAGCCTCTCGACCATGCTTTTAATGTATTAAGATGTTGTTTGAATCCACAAGAATATAAGAAGTTGGGAGATAGATGTTTGTTTTCTTAGGTATTTCACAATCTTCCGTACCAATCCCATTATACTCATTTTTCTCTCTCGATTTTAAAGCGTTTATAAGTTTAGCCTATCTATTCATAAGTTAAACCTACCTATGTATAACAAGTTTAACCTGTCTATGTGTAAGTTGAACCTAAGTATGTATAAGTTGGACCTTAGTATGTAAAAGTTAAAACTTAAGTATAAGTTTAACATATCTACGTATAAGTTTAACATAAGTTTACTTACGCCAGGGGCAATTGCAAACTCAAAGACTGGAAATTAAATTACAGAAATCAAAATCGTTTGACCAATCTTGATAAAAACCTGGCATACATGTTCCTTACATGCTCTTGGTGAACCTAAGATATGTCAAGTTGCTCTACCAAAAGCTGAAGGCCCTAAAAATAAAAATAAAATTACCTAAATTTTTCTCTATTGAAAGAAAAAAACTATTAAAATCGGGTTAATTCTTTTCATAGTATTTTGAATTGGGTATGAATATGTCAAAATGGTTTGACCAACCAATCTTTATAAAACCTGGCATAGATGATCCTTAGATACTAGTGTAACGACAGAGGACCATATATTGTTTCGTTTGTTTTACATGTTTCGGATGTTCCTTCAGAGTTGAAGATAGTTACTTCCTAGTCCAAACCTCCCGCAGGACGCTGGGGGATGGGAGCGGGCAGGGTTTGAACCCAGGACGATCAATAAATCCAAACGACAGTCCAGCGTGCAAACCGCTCGACCAGGCTGCCATTAAAGTCTACACCGATGATTGTACAAAAAGTGTACACTGATGACTGTACAAAAAGTTTACACCAGTGGTCTTCAACCTTTTTTGGCCTACCACCCCCTTTTCGTATTTTTTAATTTAAAAAATATCCGCCAGCGCCCCCCCCCCTTTTTATAAGAAAAACACTTATAAAGAAGCGTGAGAAAGCAAATTCGAACAAAATATCATCTATTTATTTTTTTTAATGTTAATAACACATATCCGGCTCTGGAAAGGACCGCATGACAAAGGCGATCTTCTTTGGCGAGCTTAGAGTAGGACGGCGTTACAGAGGGGCCTCCCCGTAAGCGTTAAAATATCCAATCAGGCGTCATTCGCCCTCACTGGCATAGAGGAAAGTACCTTGCAGCATTCTCTGACAATAGATGGCAATAGACAGAGCTCTCAAAAAAGCTGCGGAACAAACATCTGAGACTTAAAAAAAAGCCATTATTGAAGACAGGCGCAAAAGACGGAAAGAAAACTTAAGTAGACCACCAGAAGACAACGGCTTTGTCTGCACGAAATTCCGGAAAATATGCAGGTCGCGACTGGGTTTGCGTAGTTATGTGAAACATTGCACTAAGCCGTAATCTCGGATTGAAGACAAAAATAGCCAAGATTATCATTATACAAACATTATGTCAAATATTTTTCAGTGATTACACACAAAAAATAATCTCATTGTCATGACTTTCTTTCAAATCCTAAGAATTTTCCCCTTTAATTTTTGAATATAGGGCCTATTATTTTAGGTTGAATTGTAAATTTAGTTATATTTTTAATATAAAAATTAGTATTGCTGAATTCACTTCAAAAAGAAATTAGGCTAATGAGAACCTTGTGCCTCCTGCAGTTTGACAATATTAGAAATTTTCAAGCTTTAAATTAGCCAAAGCAAGGAGAAGGTCTCCTCTAGTCACTACATCCAGTCTATTTCTTTGCTTATTCCTTAAATTTGTTACGTCTAAATCTAAACCATGTATGTTGATGGAAAAGTTAAAGTGTACCTATGTTCGAGCACAGTTTTGAAAATTTACTGAAACATTTAAATGCAACCAAATCTCGGTTTTCATCATTAGTTTCACAAAACTGTTGGAAGATAAGATTATTTTCGACATGGAACTGTATTTTATTTACAATTTTATAATAAGATTCAAATAGAAATGAAATTGCAGGCTAAACTTTTCTTGTATTTCATAACTCACAAGGTGAATAGAATTAATAAATATGTTCTTTATTCTATATTACTTATGAAGTTATTATAGAGTCCAACAACTAATGCTTTTTATGTCGTCATAAGCTACATAACTAGACTAATTAGAAATTATCTCAAAAAAAGTCTTTTATGAAACATGTTTTTTTTTTAAATAATTTTAGCTGTAATCAATTTTCAAACAATATTATGACTTTTTTAAAAAGCTATGCATTTTTCTAAGAGGCCACTTAAACTTATCCTGCTTTGCCTTTTTGTTTTTAATATTGTTTTAATAGTAGATTTTTATAATTGTTCATGAATATTCTGCAATTATTTTTGGATAATTCTATATGTTCGTGAAGCCTACTTGGTTTCATTACCTCATCTGAAAATGTCGTTATTCAAAGTAGAACATACTTTTTATCTAATGACAATTCTCTAAAACTCTTAAGTAGGCCTAATATTTCATTACATACCAAAGTATTTTCGTAATAAAATTTTATCAATGTTTTTTGTTAAAAAAATAGTTAAATTAATATATTGGAATATTAACTTTCAGTTTTTTTTTTCTATTAACATTTACATATCAATATATTAACATATGTAGATACAATAATTTATAATCTAAAATGCGTATTACCTACTTTGTTTATCGAATCTTAAACGTTTATGCGCGCAAGAGCTAAGGAACTCTCCAATTACAGCAATAGAATAAGAATTTTAAAATAGAAAATGGGATTCCCGAACTCAATTTCTAACGCTGTTTCTATGTTTAAATTACAAGCAAGATTATTATAATTTGTCTATATTTAGTTTGTCAGCTTTAATTTCGAAGAATTTAAAATTTGTTTTGTTTGAGTGAACCTTTAGTTTCTTCTATCCGCCTTTATGCTTAGCGCCCCCTTACCGCCCACTTTTATACCCAGCGCCCCATACCGCCCCTTTGGCTTCCAGCGCCCCCCAAAATCTCGAAAACGCCCCCTTGAGGGCGATATCGCCCCTGTTGAAGACCACTGGTTTACACTGACGACTTTACAGAAAGTGTAAACCGATGATTGTAAGGAAAGTGTAGACAAGAAACTTTAGAGTCGTTCATTAAGCTCAAGATCCAGTCCGTCCTTCATAAAAGCGCGTGTCTCGCACTGTAACCAAGAGTCATCCCTCAACAACTAATTGAAAGACTTAAAGAAGAACTATTTGACATCTCTGAAGACAGCCTCAAAGCTTGATTGAACAATCCAATGCGTGATGGCTAACCAAGTGGACTTCTTGTGTAAGCTTTTGCTGAACATCTAGATTCCCTCTCCCAATCAGTAGGAGTTGTTGCAAAAACAACTAAGTCGTTCTTGTGGAGATATAGTGTTGTTGTTGTTATTTTTCTCTGTTTGAATATATGTTACAAAAAGCAGGGCCGGATTTAAGGGAGGGCAGGCAAAGTTACAACACAGAGTCATTCACAAGAAAGGGCCCCCCACCATAGAGATAAAAATCCATATTTCGACTGGTCAGCAATTTTAAGATTTTTGTAACTTTTTTTTTAGAAATGTTACCAAACAATACATTAAATCTAACAGTTGTCAACACTGTCGTGGCTAAAAGTGTCCGCTTATACTGTACTCGTATTCTCGTAATATACTCCTTATTGACTACATTGTTCAATACCACATTCATTACCAACAGTGCTCTAAGTATAAATTAGTACTAACTGTATTCTGAGTACAGGACATTACTAACAGAGCTGTAAGTACAAGAGACACTCAAAGTAGTGTTTAGTTGTGTCTCTTATTGATGTTATCTGACCTCGTTTTCAATATCATCTCAATCTACATCAGGCGTTCTCAACCTGTAGGTCGCGACCCCATTGGGAGTCGATTGACGATTTGCCAAGGGTCGCCAAA
>JADKLZ010003044.1:24605615-24620915 GCA_021533235.1 Biomphalaria straminea | reverse complement strand
ACACACATCACAAACCTCTCCCACTTACAACTTACACACATCACAAAGCGTAGGAGGAAGTCAGCTGTTACACAAAAGTTCTAAAGATTTAAACAATCGACAAGTGGCGGTCAAATTAGGGTCATTTAAAACTTTGTCTTTACAAAAAGCATTTCACACTTGATCAAACTGTTAACCGAATTTTTTTTATCCAATCAAAACAGTATGGTATTAAGATTAAAAACTAACTAATTAAAAACAAAAATAAAAATAAAATGGCCGGAGTGTCATTTTGGGTCTTTTTAAATTCATACTTCAACCTTTCTGCCTTTGCAAAAGTCCTTTTTGTTTATACACTTTAATGTTACCCTCGGATGGGTATCTGCCCAGTGAAGTACCCACATCAACCCAATAGCGACAAAACTGATAATAACCATTTAGTATAACCTTAAATACTAAGTAGAATTTTTTTTTGCCACTACATTATAGAACATTATAGTACGCTTATATTATTATAAGAGTGGCTTTAATCATTCCTCTCCAATACTCATATAATTTTTTTTACTAACAGAAAGACAGACAGGAAAATAAAATTATTATTTTTTTCTTCTTTTTAAAATGACGAAATGAACTTTTTCTGAAGGGAGGAAATGAAATTCTATCTTCATGTGTGTGTGTGTGTGTGTGTGTGTGTGTTGGTGTGGAGTCCGGCTCTTCGTCTCTATTAATGTTAGCTTAGCAGGCGGCCAAGTTCTAAACAAATGGTCAAGTCTTATGTACGCGTTCGTTTGCTTTAAGTCTACATCTCCATCTGACGTCAGCACCCAATTCAATAGCCCATCCCACCCCCGCGGCCCTAAATTCGCCATCTCTTTTATTTTGTACGTTTCTTTGCCCCCCCCCCCCCCCACCATCGGGGTAAAGTTCGCGAGGTCCGCCGGTCCTCCATCTTATACGTCCGATAAAAGTAATGAGAAGGAACGTCCGCCATTCTGACTGGACTGAGGCTCAGATCATTGATAACTTATAGTCTTCAGTTCAACTCTTGATTTTTCAAACATTTTTTTTTGTTTTTGTTTTTTTTTTGTAGAGAATTTTTTTTGCCCTTAGTATGATAACTAAAAAATCTGTTTGCTATGGTTCGAGTTAGTCCAGAAGTCAGCTGCGAGTGGGGGAATTGGAGGCGCCCACTCATGCGACACATTTCGACATTAATTTAAAATGTATTGTTTTTTTATATTGTATAAATAAATATTGACATTAATAAAGCGCACATCAACTCATTCAATCTGTCTGTCCGTCGGTCTGGTAAAATGATTTTACGCGTTATTTCTCCCACACCCATTTTCAGTCCAAGAGGAAACATTTGCACTATTAATAACCAACAAGGTCAATTAATCATTCAGTATACCAGTCGAATAGTATTATTAAAGCTTTTATGTAGCGCTACTTTCATGCTTATAGCATGCTCAGAGCGCTTTGGTCCAATCTCATTTGTGGACCCGTGGGGGGAGGGGGTATCTAGGAGTTGGTTTTTACGTGCTGCCTTTAGGCGCTCAGTAAACACAACTCTGCCCGAGTCGGGTGTCGAACCTCGAGCCCCCCTTCATAGGTAGCCGAAGCCAAGTTCAAGCGCACTTAGCCTCTCTACCACGCTGCCCACCTAATTTAAACCAAAAAAATAAATAAGCAGTGCTTCATATTAGACACGTGAAGTGCAATGCACTATGTCGGACGGCACTTAATTCACGTAGACATTTCACTAAAGAGACCAGTTTCCTTGTTGAGGCTTTGAATGAGAGATTGTCCCTCTACAAAACAATTAAACCAATGATATAATCGTTCAATAACATCAGTTCTCATTGTACAATAGCTTGATAGCTATCCGTTCATTGTATACATATAATTAACAATGAAATAATAATAACAGTAGTTAGTCTGACTAACAATACAACAGAATAGGTAACAATTTCCACACGAGCACGTCTCTTTTTTTTTTTAACAACGGAGGTTGTAGTTGTTGATAGTTTGTACTTCATAGCTTCTGATATTCTTTCTGAAAATATTGAAACCTGCCTTTTTACCTACCTGGGGAGGACTATTTTTAGATTTTGTTTCCACATGGGACATAAAATCTTCCCAATTTCTTTTGCTGGTTTTCAAGACCTGCCAAAGCACTGACACAGTATCATTCTACTCTTAGAATCTCGTAGAGACTCCTCTACTAATTACAATATTTACTTCAGTTTTTTTAATATATTTTTTATATATTAGATAACGAAATAACAGAAGTTCTGTAATATATCTTTGGCAACTGTTGAATTTAATTTGTCCACTTCTTTCTTGTATTCGTTACAAAGTTACAAAGTTCAGAGGTCAAGTTCTAAATTTGAAATGAACTTCACGTTAGCTTCCATTTCACGTGATACATGTGACAGATCATATAAAGATCGTCTGTTACTGTGGGCCGCAGTTAACGAGGGTTTCATCTGACTAACACAATTACCCACCACTTTGGCTTTCCCCCAAATATTGTAAGTGGAACCTCTGAAATCTGACCATGTGGAGTGTCACCAGAGAATGCCGACCACATCGTCCAAAATTGCTCTCTTTACCAAGAGTCCTGTACAAGACAATGGCCCCAAAACACCTCTCTATGGCCACCGTCAGTCGCGAAGCGACTATGGATCATCTCATGGAAATGAGATGAATGCCTGGGCATAAGCTGTGGTCGGAACGATGTCGCCCACACATCAGTTCCCCCCTCTCCACGCAGCTGATGTATCCAAAGGAACGGTAGTGCCGATACAGTTTGGGGTCAGCAGCGTCGCAGGTTCTGCCAGAGTGTAGCACTGGGTGCTGCAAACTGCCTTAGGGTCGCCAGCTCCTGATTTTTCCTCAGGGTTGACTCCCGAAGCCTTTCCCTTGGTTGGGTATAGCTGCAAGGCAGCAGAGGTTTGAAATCAGAGTTTTCCTTCTCCTAGGTGGGTAGCCAGCCATGGCTAACGAGCCCCTCCTGCCCGAAGCTTACTGGTTAAGGCGCCAGTTACTCGCCTGTGCCCCTTCTCCTGTTAGTAAGAACAGTTCCGCCGGACTCAATATCTGAGCCACACGTGAAGGCCGGGAGTTGGACTGGTTGTCATTGCAAGGTTGTCATTGCCGGAAGTGGTAATGGATGTAAGCACTCCACTACCTACAAAATGCTTCCTAATGGCATGCGTCTCAAATAGCCTCTGACAACCCAAAACACCACAATAGAAAGAAAACTATATGGAGAGCTCCTGATTTGGAAACCACTGCGCAGTTCATCTCATATATTGGCCTAGTCATCTGAACGCTCTAACATAATAATGAGAATGAAGAAGAAGTCAGGTATTCATTAGACATGCTGGACTCAGAGGCGCTCTAAAGATCCCGATATTAAAAATCCCAGTCTTCAATAGGATTTGATACCGGGACTCCACGGTTTGGAAACGAGGTGTTTTACTTCTCAGCCACCTCGCTTCTAGTAGTTTGTAGGAATCAAGTAAAAAAGTATAAGTTCATAATACAGCTTTGAACAAAAAATGGTCAGCATTTTTTTTAGTAATACTTCATGGAACCATTTTACGATAATTCCTGCATTAACCTTCTGGACCATGTGTTGTCTTAATCATTTGCAATCATGTGCAATTTGGAAAAAAAAAACTTTGATTGCGTCACGATGGTTTATGCTATTATGTCACTAAACCTAACGTTTAGAAATACAAATGGATATAAACCAAACAATTCCAGCGTTACAGCTTTTAATATTGTTACATTGAATAATCTCTCTGTTGTATTTTTTTTTATTCTTTGTATGATAGTCACGTGACTTAAACGTCAAAGACTTTGGAAAGTGGGGGGTATGGGGTATCCCGTGTTTTGATTTGTACTTTATTTTTTTGCAACCAATTTTCCTTGACAAACAATACCGTATCCATTACCTTGTGCCTCTAAGAGAAGTTCAAAGGAGCTATTAATATGATTTGAGGGACCCACTAGCGTGATGCCCGGATCGGGATTAAATGTCGGGGACCATCTGCACGCAAAGACGTTACCAAACTTGAGAGCACAAGTCAATCGACGCGGCGGCCGTTAAACCACCCCGCTTCGCAGACGATCACTAAAGTTACCTGACGGGAGGCGCGCGGAACATGGTATCAAATGATGTGCAAACATGTTTGGCTGCGGGGCGCTGCGTAATTATTAGAAGCTAAACGTTATTATTTAATCCATTAAGTGCGTATTCCAGGTATTGGTTTTTGTTTCAGTGCGCGAAGCGGACAAATTATGACCCCCATGATTAAGGTGGACAAACCAAATTTATAAATCTAACAAGATTAAAGAAGTATGTTTATGGACGAGAATTTGATCCACTGCATGAGACCATCTGTCTGTCCTCAATGTGTCGAAAAAACATTTGGAACATACAAAAATAGAAGCTCATTCTTGTTATTTCATAGTATTTACTCTCCTGTATGGATAGACACATGTAGATATGTTTAATTCGTTTACCTTTTCTTGTGATTGAAGTCCGTTTAGATTATTTGAATGATTGTACCTTTTTGTGTGATTTAGATCCATTTACCTTTTTGTGTGATTTAGATCCATTTACCTTTTTGTGTGATTTAGATCCATTTACCTTTTTGTGTGATTTAGATCCATTTACCTTTTTGTGTGACTTAGATCCATTTACCTTTTCGTTGATTAAAGCTGTTTACATTTTTTTAAATAATTAAATCTGTTTACATTTGTTCATTTGTCAGATGATTAATTACCACTAGTAAGTGAATTGTCCTGTGTGTGTGTGTGTGTGTGTGTGGGTGTCTATGTAGGTATATTTGTGTGCATGTGTCTTGTATGTGAGAATGTATGTGTGTTTAGGAAACAAGATTAGTCTGGTCGTCTATATTATTATTTCTTTGGTGTCGTTTGATCTTTCAGTGAAATATTTTTCAAAGTCACAGCCACGTGAAATCCTTGCGCGCTGAGTTGGTGCAAATGTCACATGGACTATATGTAAATGTAAAAAGTCTAACTAACGAGCTAGATCAAGCGAAACGAACTAATCAGTTCGGACAAAAAAATATATTCATAAATATAATAGAAGTAGGGCAATTTTCAAATGTCTTCTGATGAACCGGAATCCTGCTTATCATTGACGTCTGAACTGAAAGTAGCTGCTACAGCAACAGTGGCGTAACTAGGGTGGGGAGAGGAGGGGGAGAATTTGAAATCCCCTGGGGTCCCACTTGAGAGGGGCCCGAAATGAGTGTTTTTGACATTAAAAATTAAACATAACGCTAAATGCAGAGGCCCCCTAAGAGGTCAAGCCCCTGTGCCCCCAAACGATGAAAAATTCCTAGCTACGCCTCTGTACAGCAATAATATAATAATAAGTTGCTCTCTCCATTGGCGTCCATTTCTTTTAAGTCTTGAGTCTTATAGACCTGGAGGATAACACAAACTAGCACAAGAAAAATCTATTAAAATATATGATAAATAAAAACGAATGTAAGGGAAAGAACTGCATATTTACAACCACATATCTTCATATCATACAAAAATCAATAAAATACCAATAATTAATTAATTAGTTAGTTTTAATAATTGGCTTATAATACATTTGTTAGAGACAATGAATAAATTTGCAAAAGTTTCCACTTGATCCGTGAATAGTAAGTGGGAGAAATAACGTGTGCAGTGGCGTAGCTAAGGTGGGGGAAGGAGTGGGCCCCAAAACGAGTGTTTTTTACATTAAAAATTAACTATTACGCAAAATGCAGGGTCCCAAAGAGGTCAAGCCCCCCCCCCCCAAACGATGGAAAATTCCTAGCTACGCCCCTGAACGTGTGCAAAATTTGAACCAAAAAGACTGTTAGACAAATGGAGTAAGTTGTTATAAGCTTACTAAAAAGTGTCATATTTGATGGATAAGTATTATATAGAAATAATAGATTTAACAAAAAAAAAATTTACTTGGCATCCGCTACCAAGAGTAACATCAGCTTTCCAGTAAAATTAAAACTGTATTCTTCGCTAGTGATCTTCCAACTCCTGTCTGGTTGTGAAAGTTGGACATTGAGCGCTGTCATCCTTTCATTCTGATTTTCTTTTTCTGAAAATATTCAAACCTGCCTTTTTATCTGCCTGGGTGGACCACTTAGGGGGGCGTATTATGAGTTTGTGTTTTCACACAAACTGTCTTGTAAACTTGTTTTTATTTTCACCTTGAACATATATTCACTGTTTTTATATTTAACTTTGACCTTATATTCATTGACACTGATTTGAACCTTGATCTTATGTTCACTGATTTAAACCTTGACCTGATTTAAACCTTGATCTTATGTTCACTGATTTAACCTTGATTTAACCTTGATCTTATGTTAACTGACTTAAACCTTGACCTAATGTTCACTGATTTAAACCTTGACCTTATGTTCACTGACTAAAATCTTGATCTTATGTTCATTGATTTAAACCTTGACCTTATGTTAACTGATTTAACCTTGACCTTATGTTAACTGACTTAAACATTGACCTTATGTTCACTGATTTAACCTTGATTTTGTGTTCATTGATGTAAACCTTGACCTTATGTTCATTTATTTAAACCTTGATCTTGTGTTCACTGATTTAAAACTTTGATCTTATGTTAACTGACTTAAACCTTGACATTATGTTCACCGATTTAAACCTTGACCTTGTGTTCACTGACTTAAACTTTGACCTTATGATCACTGATTTAAACCATGACATTAAGTTCACTTAATACTATTATTTAAGTACTTCCTACAGGGTTTGTTAAATAAGTTCTTGTATATAGTCTATGGCGTGGTATATTGATTTTTTAGTTAGAAGATGGTCTTTGAAGTTAAAATTGTAGCAATCACAGCAAATAATGAAGTACATAGTAGTTGTGCGCTGTTCTATAAATAACATAATTATTCTGAGGTAATCGCTTTCCTAATGCCAAAGGACAACAAAGGTAAAAAAAAAAGTTCGCTTCAGAAAGTACTGAAAAGAAAAAAGACAAAACTCCCGTACGAATGTATCGAGCGAAGAAGTCGACCAAAAACCAATTGATTGACCGTTTGTGAAATAATTTCAAAGCTAGCAAACGTCCTGAGCCATTCATTATTTCTCTGTGGTCTCGTCCAGAAATTACAAGTCTCGGTCAGTCTGACCACACAGTGGCTGAGCAGTAACTAATGTCTGATTGGGAGTGATTCTGAAGCGAATATCTAATCCTGCGCCTGGAACTCGCGTGTCATTTAGCTTTGTATTACAGGGAGGAGGAACACTGGGAGGGAGGGGGGAGGAGTGAT
The DNA here is from genome assembly GCA_021533235.1 of Biomphalaria straminea. Lineage (NCBI taxonomy): Eukaryota > Metazoa > Mollusca > Gastropoda > Planorbidae > Biomphalaria > Biomphalaria straminea. Next base: position 24,613,584 of record JADKLZ010003044.1, on the reverse strand, counting down.
GGGGGCCAAGAAAATTGTTTCTTACTGAACTAGGTCTAGGTTTGGAATAAGAGATACATTTCAACTTATCTCCTATTATTTGAAGACATTTCTTCAAAACAAAAAGGTTCTTTTTAACGCTTCTCTAGATGTTAACTTGGGGGCGTGGTGGTCGAACGGTTAAGCGCTCGGCTTCCGAACCTGAGGTCCTGGGTTCGAATCCCGGTGAAGACTGAGATTTTGAATTTCGGGATTTTTAGGGCGCCCCTGAGTCAACCCAACTCTAATGGGTACCTGACTTTAGTTGGGGAAAGTAAAGGCGGTTGGTCGTTGTGCTGGCCACATAACACCCTGCTCGTATAACCGTTGGCCAAAGAAACAGATGACCTTAACATCATCTGCTCCATACATCGCAAGGTCTGAAGGGGACACTTTACTTTTTTACTTTACTAGATGTTAACTTATCGTTTGTGTTAATTGATTTGAACAGAAAAAGTTCGATATAGCAGACACATTGAGCAATAAATGCGTTATTAAGCGTTTTGACAGATTTAAATTTCTGATAGACGGTCTAGAGATTTATGTATTATTGAAACTATTTAAGAAAAAGTAAAGTTCCCCCTTTCAGACCTTGTGGTCTATAGGGCAGATGAAGTAAAGGTCATCTGATCCTGTGGCCTACGTTTAACGAGGGTGTCATGTGGCCAGCACAACGACCAACCGCCTTTACTTTTCCCCAACTAATGTCAGGTACCCATTAGAGCTGGATGGACTCAAGGGCGCCCGAAAATCCCGAAATAAAAATCCCAGTCTTCACCAGGATTCGAACCCGGGACCTCCAGTACGGAAGCCAAGCGCTTTACCGCTCAGCCACAGCGCCCTATATTGAAACTATTTACTTTTGAATATTTTAACATTCGCTTCGAGCCTCTCTTGTAATCATCATGTAACAAATGGTAAGAAAAAATATTTTTCCACTGGTTGGAATTAATATTTGGTTGATACTTTCAATGTCTCATCGATGTTGCTATGCAAATATACATGGACTCTCATTTTTTTACATTTTCTACTTTTAATATGGTAATGAAATTGTTTTTCTATGTCAGAACATTACAGAGATGACATTGAAATAATAGCCTTAAAAAACTTAGCAAGTAGACCCAGAACCTGGTTTACTACACTGCAAGGGGGCTGCTTTATAGCTATTGTCTGTGGCATTTTACGTCTCAAGAGACAATCTTTTTTCTTTGCAACTTCTTGTGTGACTAAAGAGGCCAATCCTTGATACACAGCTGTCACAGGTTGGTCATTTGTAAACACCATGCACTGTTGTATTTTCACCCTTCTTTCTGCTTCTATTGTGTATAGCATCTGCTATCCGAGATTTGTATAGTTGAAATAACACTGACCCACTTACTGATCACGGAATCTCTTAAACTGTCGTAAGAATTCGCATGAAATTTCGTAAACAGGTTCCTTTACCTTCTAGACGCTTGGTAAGAACATGTTTTGACAGACTCGCAACCATTAACTCTTTCTCTCCTAACTGACGATACCAACGTTGATTCCATCAGAATGTGGTAAATATATACGGAGAGAAAGAGTTAAGCCGCTTGATTTCACACACACACACACACACAAAATAGATAGCTTTCAAACCTTGGTATTTTCTTTTTGGTATTTCCCCCAAAAGACCGCAGTCTAAATATAAAGGAGTTTGAAAAATATATCACGAATCCCCTTTTGTTTATTTTTTCATAAGTCTATTTGTTTTTAACTCTTTCTCTCCGTAATTTTTTTACCACATTCTGGTGGAATCAACGTTGTTTTCGTCAGTTAGGAGAGAATAAGTTAATATGCTTTACATTATTTCTACTTCCGTTCAGACGAAGTCTAAAGAAACAAAAAACAAATAAACCAATCCTAATAATAGTAATAAGAAAGATCTAACGACTTAGAGTCATTTAGAGTCTTATTGTCTTTTTTTATTCTTTTGTATTTTTTTTTTCGAAAGAGTATGAAAGAGAAGGAGAGATAGAACACGTAATGGTACTTTGTAACACTAAAAAAAAAAATCTAATTCTAATAACATTAAAAAGATAAGTTAGGTCTATTGTTTTATTCCCTACATTCAAAGAGGGGTCAAATAAACGATTACAATGGACCTCATTCACCAATTGTTAATAAACAAATTTAGCCACGTCATAAGATTTATAAAATAATGAAAATTACGTATCATGTGACAACCTTACGAATTGCGTAATTTGTATAGAACATATAGAGAACATATTGTTTGTTTACGTTTGGTGAATGAGGTCCATTAATACAACCGAATTGATATTGCTTTTTATTTAGAGAACAAAATACCAAGATAAATGTAGAATGGGAACGTGTACGAAAGACTAGTTTTTCGTTGTTAGCGGTCGGGAGGGGGGGGGGGAGAACGCATAAGTAAAAGTGCTACTAAAATAACAGGCCCAAAATATGAGAGCATGTAGGTGCCATAGGTGCATTATGAAACGGGTCTTTCCAAGCAAGTCAAAATGGAGGTTCATGAGAGAGAGAGAGGGGGGCAGTGGCGTAGCTAGGGTGGGAAGAGGAGGGGGGACAATTTGAAAATCCCCAGGGCCCCTACTTGAGGGAGAGCGAGAGAGAGAGATAGGCCTTGAAATTTCATAATAAAGGTTACACTAATTGATGGGCTTAAAAGTAGATTAGATCGTTACAACATGACCAGTTTAATTTTTGTTTTTTGGAAGTGAGTGTTCAGGAAAGGGAAAGAGCACTGAACGTGAGATTCCATTGTAACAGTTACACGAATTCCGTGCTCAATAAGTATGTTAGGTTGATCGTTTAAATGAGGTTTGTTTATTAAAATTAAAAAAAAAAATAATAAAATTAAAGATATTCTGGCCAAAACGAACAATAAAAAGATTGTGAACAGCGGGCGTAGTAGGTGTGTACAGCTAGTGTATATATCTATATGTTTATATCTAAAACTATATATCTACATATTTATCTACATATCTATATCTATCTATCTATCTATCTTTATATATATATATATATATATAATATATATATATATTTTATATATATATAAACCTCATAATGAAGCTATTCATCAGTTCTTCCAAGCTGTATAAATCGCTTCAATCTTTGGAACACCATTCTACACAATCATCTATTATCTCTACAAAACAATTTTCTCCCGACTTCTCTAGATGTATATAGCGCAACAACATAACAAAAAAAAAATCTCGTCTTGAAAGAGCGTTCTGATAAAATACACAAGTCAATGCTTCAAGATATGGACCTTTTTTTTTTGGCGGGAAACAAGTCGTCAGCATTGGGCTTTTTCTCAAATGGTTGCTCTCGTGATGAATTGAGCGAATAAAAAAAATAACATTAAGCCTAGCCGACCGTCGCCTTGGGGGCTGAAGACTGTCTGTTTCTTTCTGGGTGGATCTGTATTGATGGGCATGGAGAGATTTTTTTTTTTATTTATTTATATTTGTATGGAATGTAACATCGTCTTGTGTTGGCCATGTTTGTTTGTGACGTCAGTCAATTGACGGAGGAGAGAACTCTGGTTCCTTAGGAACATCTGAAATGGAGCTATTCAAAAGAGAATAATCTACCCTTGCGTATCAAAATGTTTGTCCTGCTGTTCGGAGACTATACTCTATACTCTTGTCTATACTATAATTTGTTTTTTTAAATTAATTGTTTATTTAGCGACATACTTTGTAATTGGATGATAGAAATATGCTTTCAGGGCCGGCCCTAACAATTGATGGACCTTATGCGAAACATATTGCGCGGGGCCCAGTCTGGGTAAGGATAACCATAGTGTCAAAATTAAGATTTAGTATTAGAAAATACATTAGTCTTTGTAATAAATTTATATTAAATGCAAACTAACATAGCCGGGTTTTTTTTATCGCACGTAGGATTGGCACGCCAAAAGAACAATTTTGTCAATTTTTCTAGAAATTTTTATTAGTTTACAGAAGATTTTAGTTATTTCAGGAGATTTCCAGGACTTTTTCGTATATTTTGAAATTACCAGGAGCCACGGAAACCCTGTTAGCGCAGGACCTATGAAATAGCGGGGCCCACTGCGACCGAAAAGACTACAGGGCCTAAAACCGGCACTGCTTGTCTTGTAGAATTTTGTTTTTTAGACCAACAAGATTAATACCATAAAAAAATATAATGTCTTTCTGTCAAAAAACAAAACAAAACAAGATTACAAAGAGAGTTTGTGTGATACACAAACTCAGAGACGGCCCCCTCAGATCCGCCTATTCGCAAGATGTTTCGGATGTTCCTTCAAAGTTGAAAATAATTAAATTCTCGCTGGACGACGGAGAACCTGCCTTATCTTGATGTTTCCGCACTAGACTGTAGTTCAGATTTATCGTTGGTCCCTGTCTCAATTACTACATGCTCCCATCCCCTCCTGTGGGAGGTTTGGAATAGGAAGTAAACTATCTATAACTCTAAAGAAACAATCGAAACATGTAAAACAAACAGACACATAACCCGGGAGCGTCGAAATAATCAGTTCAGCACGCTAACTGGTTACAAACTAATAGCCTGATATATACAATATGTCACACGAGCGATTTTAAATAATCTTTCAGCATTGATCTGTAGAGATGTAGATGTACATAAACTAAACTTCTGATTTAACACTCTTAATATATATCTTATTAATTATTCTTATTAATAATTTGAATGTAATTTAATAATAATAATAATAATAATAATAATAATAGTAATCTTTATTGTCCGTAAGGAAATATGTCTTACAATTTGTGCATTATACAAAACAAAACATTATTTTAAAAAAAATGTACATTCACACCAGACTCACTCACAATTAACATATGAAAAGTTTACATTAGATTGGTTCTATTTAATGATCTGATTGCCAGAGGAACAAAAGTGTTTTTGTGTCTGTTTGTCCTTGCTATCGGTGTCTTGTATCTCTTTTGTGATGGTAAAATAGCAAAATCCTGACCCAAAGGGTGATTTTTTATTTCTAGAATCTTCTTAGATTTTGTGAGGATGTTTGCCTCAAACAGCTGCCCTAATGGGGTTTGCGTTTTGCCAATGACCTTACCAGCAGCATTTAGGATTCTCTGGAGTTTATGTTTATTCTTAGTGCTTAGATTGCCATACCAGGCATTGATATTAAAATGTAAAATATTGCCGATGTGAGCGTGATAAAACATAGCCAAGGCCTTTTCGCTAATATTAAAAGAGGACAGTTTTCTCAGTAATCGTAGTCTTTGCTGCCCTTTTTTGCTTATATAATCTGTGTTTGCTGTAAAATTTAATTTATTGTCTAGGATAGTACCAAGGTATTTAAAAGTTTGCACTATTTCAATGGTCTCTTCAGCTACAGTTACAATATCATTTTCCTTCTTTTCCCTACGAAAATTGATAATCATTTCTTTGGTTCTTTTTCACATTTAATAATAATAAATTTAGATACAATTTAGGTAAAATTAAAATAAAAAGCCCAGATAATCAAAGAATGAATGCAATATTAAATTTAAAAATAGAAGATTAGTTTTAGTTTATTATAACATTTCAATGTAGATCTAGACATAAACATCCGGAACAATCTATTATAGATATTTTAAACTATCGCAATATTTCTGAATGAACAGTAAAGGTTAAATCATATTTTCAAAAGCCTTTAGGTTTTTTTTTGTATCTAACCGTGACGGACAGACCAACCAACAGTTAAAACGCACAAAAATATGCTTCTTTCATTCTAATTGGGGCAATAAAAAACATTTTTTAAATTCTAATTTTTGAAAAAGTTTAAGAAATTAGTTTAGAATCATGTCATGGCCGGGCTTTACGCTAGTATACAAAAGTCGCTGCTAAAAGTTCATTTAAAAATAATATATCAAAGATAAAGGACATATCTTATTTAGTGCCTCAGCGGTCAAAATATACATCTTCCGTGCTTTGATCTATCAACGTTAGCCTTGTAAAGCCAATGTTCAAGACAACTGCCACACCTCTTTTATGAGTTGATTACTTAGATAGTAAATACTTCTAAATTTGAACAAAAAATAAACATGTTATTCGGTGCTATGTATAACTTTATTAATTGTGTTAAATTAGGATTTATTTATATTGCATACTAATTAGGTTTTTTCTCTTGAAATACTGCTTCCATAAAATATTTTTAAAAATTAGATTTTGAGCTTTTAGAAAAAAAGAAGTAGCCGTTGCATCAGATTTTCATTTTCTCTTCTACTTTCTGAGCACTAAACGGGACGGACGGACAGACAGACAGACGGACAGACAGGCCACACAAAACTAATAGCGTCTTTTCCCCTTTCGGGGGCCGCTAAAAACTGAACACATCGCTACATAGTCTTTCACTCTTTATGACGTTTCCTGTTTAAAGCTTAACAACCAGGTTAGAAAACACAATGTGTCAAAGAATACATTATAGAAGTCTGTATGAATCAGCATTGCATCACTTTTCAGATACTTGTACAATACGAGTTACAAACTATTATTGTTAGCAGTGTATGCACTGCAAAATATTATTGATTATGAACACTGTTTTTTTTTTCTTTAAAATGTGTATAATTATGTAAAATACTGGTTTTTTTTTTTGTTTTTTTTTTACAAATTCTTCATCGGATAAAAAAAAACAGCTCTGAGTAGGGTAGCATCTCTCTAGTTGAGGACCGCTGGTATAAGCAATTATTGTCATTGATGCGATGTTTCCTCTTAGACTTGATGTTGCAATCATTTCTCATTTTTATACCTGAAAGCACAGTGAGTTCTTCATTTTTTACAAGAGTCACATTCACTTAAAGCTGAAATCTTTGCTGAAAAAAGAAATTATTAAAAAAATATGCTGATCAATAAAAAAAAAATTCTCATTTTCTTAATCATGTTTGCAGAATGAATTGAAGGTTCGGAACTCACAAGATTCTATTAGAGTGCAGAAATGAAAATAAATAATAATTTTAAAAAAGGGGATACTTAATCACAACATGCCAGATTGACAAACACAGAATCGAGCTTAAATAAAAAGTGCCTAACAGCACTTAGTGTTAATTAATGTTACACCAGAATTTTTTCTGAAATATCCCAACAGTTGCAATTCATTTCTTGGGAAATCCGGGCATTCAGTTACATCGAGTGTTTGATCAATCAATACCGACGCACCGTGAAAGGACCTGCTGGTGACAAGACGCCCGTTGCATGTTCGACAAGGACTCGGCGGTGTCGCTCTGTCTCTTGAGGAACTCTCTTGTCTGCTGAGGACTTGGAGAGAGAAAGAGATTTTTAAAAAGTAGAAAATTATTCAAAGTACTTACGAGCTGATTTGGGGCATAGAATTGAGTCATTTAACGTCATTTTTTAAACATTGCAAGTGTCATGACACCACAAAATAATGATACAATAAGCTACGAAGAACAGAACAAAGTGAGTCGTCAAACGATCTGGAGTCAAGGGCAGCAGTAAATTAATCTGTCGGATTATGGGGGCCACTAACATATGTAATCAATCACATACACAAGCAAAATAATTACGCTCGCTGTCTGGTCATCATTGCAGGAAAAAATATTTTAGATTTTTCCCCAAAACGAGTTGTTTATTTTATTTACAATTACTTCTTTTTAACACCCATTGATTGAGTAATAAGTTGAGCTATAAGTATATGGGTTAGGGTTTGGAGCATGAGTACATCATGTGACCACATATTGTGTGAGACTTTAGGTCTGGAATTTTAGATTTTTTTAAAGTCCTCCATAAACACCTAGTATCTTCGTGGTTGGTTGGATTGACATGATACCTGACATCTTCCTGGTTGGTTGGATTGACATGAAACCTGAAATCTTCGTGGTTGGTTGGATTGACATGATACCTGACATCTTCGTGGTTGGTTGGATTGACATGATACCTGACATCTTCCTGGTTGGTTGGATTGACATGATAC
>JADKLZ010003044.1:24539494-24582007 GCA_021533235.1 Biomphalaria straminea | reverse complement strand
TCTCCCTTGTTACTATTAAACAAAATAATGAATTACCAGTAATTAATTGTCGAATTTTTGACTTTTTTTTATTGCTCCATGTCTGTCTATGTTAATGAATAATTGTGCTAAGTCTCAGCTTGGTCCAAGATTGGGTGTGGGAGTAATAACGTGTTCAGACTTTTTACCAGACAGACAGACAGACAGAACGCGTGAGTAGATATAATTTTTGTAAAAAAAAAAAAAAAAAAAAACGCCATCCTTAGTACAGAGCTCACAATGAAGTATTTTTAATTGTCTAGATATAATTACTATTTTTTTGTTTAACAACAATTGTTCAACAGTTGGAATGAAACAAGTGTTCTACCGGAACATTAACAGTTAGATTTATAGATGCGAACAATATAAATGCTTCTATTAGCTGCAAAGGTCTATTTATAAACCTTTTTCAATTAAGGGAGATTAATACTCTATCTAAAGAAAGAAATACAATCATTATTTAGAAGGACAAAACAGGAACCGTCAAGCCTAGACTTTAAGTACAAGACAGAATACGTTTTTGAAAGTAACTTTTTAAGAAACAAATACTTATAATTGGCTAAATGTTTTTTTTTTAATTTAGACTACTCATTCAATGAATTAAATTATTAAACATCTGGTGGACGAAAAAAAAAACGAAAATTTAACATGGTATTACTTACCAGACACATAGAATGAGTAAGGAAATACCACAATGGAAACCACAGAGGTTCAATGTACCAAATACGATTTTTTATTCTCGATACTAAATATTACTAAATATGAAAAAGGGCCGGAGGTATGTAAGTAAAGTTCAGACCTTTTGGTCTATAGGGCAGATGATGTAAAGGTCATCTGATTCTGTGGCCTACGCTTGTCATGTGGCCAGCACAACGACCAACCGCCTTTACTTGTCCCCAACTAATGTCAGGTATTCATTAGAGCTGTGTGAACTCAGAGGCGCCCAAGGATCCAGAAATAAAAATCCCAGTCTTCACCAGGATTCAAACCCGGGACCCCCGGTTCAGAAGCCAAGCACTCAGCCACCGCGCCTCCTTGCCGAAGGTATGTATTGCTGATTACAACTAGCTCAAATATCGATGATCCTTGATCATTTCCAGCCTGCTTTAAGTTTGGACGACCAATATGTCTTTTGTCTAGAAAGAAAGTCTCCAACCTACACACAAATTAAAGCTCATGACTGTTATTGACAATGTTCTTTAAAAAAAAAGTTCACCAGACTGATGTATTGTTCACTAATGACTTACGCGAGATCCTCTATCTCGACACCCCTCCTTTTTTCAACCTTTATCTAAGTGGACTCGTCCATTATAAATCAAAGAAAATAAATTAAAAGAAGCAATTTAGTGGCTGCCCCTTTCAACGGTATCCACACCTCAGAGTTTCTCCCCAACTAATGATTTAATCAATAAGTCTAGATAAGAGTTATTTATTAGTTCAAGCACGATTAGCCGAAATGTAAGAAATAAAAAGAGACAGAATTTTTTTTTAAAGCTGAAGTTATGGTTCCTTGACAATCCTATCAGCTGCTGTTATATAATAGCATAAAGAAATGACCAACTAACTTTAGAGGAGGCTTAACTTAAACCAGGCCAACCCTCGTAACATAAAGTGCACATTGGCTTAAATAATAATGCGTTTAGCTAACAAATCCTAGACAACATGAATATGCAAGAACATTAAGACGATGGTGCAATGCGTTTTATGAAAGATTTTCAGAAATGGAGGTTATCCATGCATAGCAAGTTTTTTGGTACATCCGTAGTACACAATATGTTTTGATAAACTACATAGTTTAAAAATGTATAAATAAAAAAAGAATAATCAAATTTCTAAGTTATTTTGCTTGTACTCGTTTTTATCTTAATTGGACTATGCACACATGGCGCCCTTAACATTATTTATTTTTGACTATGTATTCCAAAATGTATTTCAATTTCTTCTTATACTTTTTTAATATCGACTATTTTTCTCTTTTAGTAATGCATTTTCTTGATGTATCTTCTCTGTGGCGGCAAGTATCAAAATAGATACACATAGTATTTAGTTTTGAAATTGGTTTTCTTGTAAATGCATACGAAATTCACACTTTAAAAAAAAAAATAGTGCTTTCTTAAGGCCATAGGTACATTATTTACTCTAGATAACATATTTAGTGAAATCAAATTTTCAATAGTGAATCATATTGTTGTTTTCAAAAAGGCTTATATCAACTCACTATGTATGACTGTATGTAGGTATTGCCTCACACACCAATTCTCATAGAAAGTATACACAAATAGTTCTTGCACCTAACGAAACATAAATCAATAAAAAAAAAAACTAACTAATTAGCCAATTAATTACTGGTAATTAATTATTTTGTTTGATGTCAGCAAGGGAAATTAATCGTTCAGCATTCGAAGATATGACTGAAAATGTGTGGATTTGTCCCTTTAGATAGGGCCTAATTGTATAGAATGGGTATTCTAGGATCGAATTGGAAATTTAAACAAATGCATGTTTCTTAATTAATATATATATATATATATATGTACCTACTTGGGCTCAATAATTGTCAGTAACCTAAATTTAGATATCGATTTGACAAAAGAATAGGAAAAGCTTCCACAGCATTGGCAAAACTCTTCAAGCGCGTCAGGGAAAATGCTAAATTCACCACAGCGACCAAAGTCCTAGTCTACAACGCCTGTGTTGTGAGCACGCTCCTTTATGGCAGTGAAAGCTGGTCAACATACATGAACCAAGAGCACAGATTGAATAGTTTCCACTTGCGCTGCCTGAGACGCATAATGGGTATCTTTTGGAGGGACCATGTCTCCAATCAGGATGTTTTGAGATTGGCCAATACGAACAACATGTATGCTCTCCTGACACAAAGAAGACTACGCTGTCTCGGACATGTCACCCGCATGCCAGATGGTAGAATCCCGAAAGATATCGGTTACAGTTACAAAACTGAAATGAAATTGACCTGAATTTAAAACTATTTGATTAGAAATCATTGGATGTAGTTCTTACATAATGAATTGGATATTCGAAGCTTTTTTTTCACGTGTCAGATTATGGCCTAACTTAAAATATGAGCAACTATGTAACTAGCTTTACAACCGACTCATTTTCTTGTCTTTATTTAGTAAATATTTCTATCAATCTTACAATCTGTAGGCCTAGTTTTTTTAATTTTCTTCGCGGCTTTAATCGAGAACGCCGCCATATTTGTTTTGCATATAATGCCTTTAAAACGTTATTCTTTTTTTTTAAACAGTCATACTTTGTTTACAAATCAAATATGTTGACATATTATCATATTACACAAAAATTAAAGATTCGTTAATTTTTTCTTCTAGATTCTACATTCAGAGTTCCATTTAATAAGAGTACGGATATTAAAGGCCATGTTACCAATTAACATAGAAAAATTGAGGGACCTAACGTAGGTGGAGATATATTTTCAAACTTTTTTCTTTTGGATGGGGGATTTTCTACACAATTGGCCAACATTTGGTTATTATAAGTAAATTCAAAAGAGAACTTTCTATATTTTTTTTCTTTTAATGAAAATAAACTAAAAAAAATATATACAAAATTTTAAAAAGCATAACTAGCGTGGGGTAGGATTAGCTGGTGGGAGGGGGTGGGTTGTCTGAAGAAAGAGCCGTTGGACTGACACCACCACAAATCAGATGTCGATAGAAATCGGTCACGTGATTTGAAGAGGCAACAGGGCCCGCCAAGACAAACACATCGCAGCCAAGATGGCGGAGCCACAACCGGAAATTAACCCTATAGATCCCAGTCCCGACAGACATGTTTTATAAGATCCCCCCCCACACACACACCTCTCCCAAAAGCATCGTATACATGCGTACCACGCTGGTCTTGATTTCCCAAGCGGGGAGGGGGGAAAGACTTGGGGTGGCGGGGGTGGTATTAAGAGGAGGGGTATATTTCAGCAATGAAGATCATGGGAGGAGATTTGGAAGAATGATGAAAATGCAAAGAAGAAGATTAAAAAAAAGAAAAGACGAGATAAATGACATCTTCCTAGTTTTGGATTTGAAAACATCAACACTTGAGTTCAGAGACATAACGAGCTAAAAATCTAGACATAGAACAAAAAAAAAATGAGCCTCAAATTTTAATGTACTTCAAGAGATTTTAAATTCCAGCGAAAAATTAAATTCTTTAAAAAATAAAAAAAAAGACAACGTTTTAAACAAATTAATTTTTGTTGCCTCCTTGAAGATTTATGAGAAATAGAAAACCAAATTTTAGGAATGAGAGAATTTTCTTTAGAGAAAACAAAAAAAAAGGATTGTTTTATGTATGGAAATTGAAAATGTATTTAAATTTAAACATAAATCAAGAACTGATTTTTTTGTTTTACTCTGTAATATTACTTGCGCATTAAACACGTCCACAAGAACATATAAACACGTCCACAAGGACATATAAACACATCCACAAGAACATATAAACACATCCACAATAAAAAAAAAAGATAGCGAGAAATGAATGGGAAATTTGCAATAGTGTGTTCTCATTGAGGCTTCGGTATTGAAGGGATCAGACTTCCGAACCCTAGAAAGGGGAACGAGTTTGAATCCTGGTGAAAACTGAGACTTCAAACCTCGCACGTCCTTGAATTTATTCAACTCCAATGGGGGAAATAAAAGGCGATTGGTCGCTTTGTCGGGTACATGACGGGAATGTAGCTCCATAAACTAGAAAGGGCGCTCTTAAGACTTTCTTGCTCCCCCCCCCTCATTAGTCTGTCGTTTATGTTTTCATTGTGTCTTTGACAATTTTATTTTATTTGTAAAATCTCAAATATATTGAATAATCTGTTCCCACAGATACCAGGAGCTGACAGAATTAAGTCATGGTCAGGGGCTTAGCTAGGAGTTTTTCATCGTTTGGGGGCCTGGAGGGGGGGGCTTCACCTCTTTGGGGGCCTTTGCATTTTGCATAATATTTAATATTTAATGTAAAAAAAAACCCACTCATTTGGGGGCCCCCTTCATGTGGGGGCCTTGGGGGAATTTTTGAAATCTCCCCCCTCCTCCCCCACCTTAGCTACGCCACTGCTCACGGTATAATATCACAGCTCAGAAGTAAGCACGAGATCGAGGAACTAGTCAGCAATAATTGGCAGTCTCGCTGTCTGTCTGTCAGAATAACTTTACATGTTTTATTCTCTCTCACTTCCCATTTTCTGATTAAGTTAAAAATGTGCACAATTATTTTTTATCAATCAGATCATTAACTAATTCGTTAATTATTTGTGGTAATTAATTGATTTTTTTTTGTTTCGACACAGGACCGGACACAACAGAATGCACCGGAAGCTCAAAATTGTAACCACTGAAATGTGCCCATGTGGAGAGTCACCAGAGAATGCTGACCATATCCTTTAAAACTGTTCTATTTACCATGAAGCCCTTACAAGAAACTGGCCCCAAAACCCCCCAATAGAAAGAAAGCTATATGGAAAGCTCCCTGATTTTGGAAACCACAGCACAGCTCATCTCATGTATTGGTCTTGTCAATTGAACGCTCCAACATAAAAATAAAAACAAGGAAGATGAAGAAGAAGAAACTGATTTCATATATAGAAAAGGGAATAAATGTAGCAGTATTGAGAGAAATTACTGCAATATAACGTTATTTTTTTCCTCTTATTTAAGCTTTGTTTTTTTTTTATTTATTATTGTTCAACAGTTTGGAAACTTTTAAGTCTGTGGTCAATGTTCTTCCATGTTATAGTCTACATACACAGAGCCAAGAGGATCGTCAGGGGAGACAAGCCGATTGCAAAACGAGATTGAAATGCTCCTCGCGATTATCTACCTTCAATATCTAAATATAACTGTAAAAATTAAGTACTGAGCCAATGAAACAGTATAGGTTACATTAGTAATTTACATATATAACAGCAGCACAAGATACAATAATTTTTATGAGAGAAAATAGCGGAACAACGGAAATTCCTGGACAGGTCACGACGAACCATGGACCCTCTGACTTTTTTTTTTTTTTTTTGCCCTGCGAGCAGTGACTCAGGGCCTGGCAAAACAGACCACAAGTATTATACGTGTTTTAGGCTTTTAGCGCTTTTACATATCAATTTCTCTTTATGCATTGTATTTAGCTAACAATAAATATCACTCATTTATTCGTCCTATCTATGAATATCTAAATTATCAATGCACATTCTCTATTATAAGATCTTTTTAAAATGTGTTTAGACAGTTTAGTTGGGTACATGAATGTCAAACATTCTCATTCGTGATCAATGCAGGAAACAGAATTTGTTTGATATACTTATAACTTCGCTACATGCAAGTAATTCCTTTCGTAGTAAAGAATGAATAAAATGCAAAGATGAATTTATTTTCTAATACAAAATTCTTAATTTATCGTATTCCTACCCAAACTTGGGTCCGCCAAATCAGTTTCGCATAGGGCCCCACAATGATTAAGTCCGGCCCTGCTATTTAGTGAAGGGTGAATACAGAGTAGATTACTTGTTCTCCCTTCCCCACTCTTTTTTTTTTGTGTGGGGTAACTCTAGTCCAACTTGCAGAAATAAAAGAGTGATCGTTCAACAGTGAATGGCGGATATGAACCTATTTCACTATCTGCTTGCATTCAGAAGCTAATGACTTCCAAGTTCATAATGGAATAGTTCAGGAATAGTTTTGTTTTGATTTTTGGATTTAAAAAAAAAATTATCTCATCGATTTTCACAAAGTATTAAGAACATAACTTATATACATAGACATAAATAAATATAGACTGGCCGATAAAAGATTTTCATGAAACGAAAATTTGTGACTTGCAATTTTTTGTACTTTATTATACAGCATTTATAAGCAGTATAAAAGTAAAGTATTCATATCTATTTCAGCCATAACCTATATATAATATACATTGTAAATAAGGAGGCATTTTAGTTTTTTTTAATCTCTAAGATTAAAGATCATGCAATTTACATAGGCATAAATAAATATAGACTGGCCAATAAGAGAGTTTTATGTAATGACAATCTGTGAACTGCAATTGTGTGTACTTTATTTTATGTCTATAAATTGTGTTTAATCTCTAAGACTGAAGATCATGCAATTTTTAAATTTTTCACAGTTCGGAAATCCGAATTCAATAGATATACATGTTTTCAAGTTACATGAAGTTACTTCCTTTTTCCAGTCTATATTTATTTATGTCTATGGCAATTTATCAGAATTCGGAAATCCGAATACAATAGATATACATTTTTTCAAGTTACAAGAAGTTATTTCCTTTTTCCAGTCTATATTTATGTATGTCTATGCTTATAAATTATAGTTTCTAGATGCACATTAAACCAAATAAGTGTAATTGTGAGGTTTAAATGAATGACACTTTCTAACTAGCTGCAGAAGGAGTTGTGAAAATTCTTATTGATTTAATCGTAGACTTGGATTTGAAGGAAAGCGCACATTCATAGATGTATGTATATGTACACAGGATTTGAAGGAAAGCGCACATTCATAGATGTATGTATATATACACAGCTCTAATATAAACATACTTTTAAGAAATACACTTTACAAAATATATATACTTTAAAAAAAATGTACATTCAAAAATTATCCTTTAAGAAATATACTTTTAAAAATTTTAATTTAAAAAAATGCTAAAATTAAAGTGTGTCAAACATTTTTATTTTACAAATAATTAACTAACTAACTAATTATGCAACTTAAACATAGTGTTCTTATTACGTCATTTACTTTGAATTTACCAACGTTCTTTGGTCTCTTTCTGCAAAAACCAGCAAAAAGATCTGCTATATATTCATTATTATTATGTTTTGTTACATTGTTACAAAGAAGTCTAATTCATAAAGCGCTGGTCGTGTGTGTATGTGGGTGTGTGTGTGTGTGCGCACATACATCGAATATGTGAATTTTGTTCGTGTTAGCATCTCAATTGTTATTGTTATACCAGTAGTGCTGAGGTGCACTGTTATAGTCTAACTG
This sequence comes from Biomphalaria straminea, assembly GCA_021533235.1. Taxonomy (NCBI): domain Eukaryota; kingdom Metazoa; phylum Mollusca; class Gastropoda; family Planorbidae; genus Biomphalaria; species Biomphalaria straminea. Next base: position 24,573,962 of record JADKLZ010003044.1, on the reverse strand, counting down.
AATTTCCATTAAATGATCTAATCGTTTTTTCTTCATGTCTACACCAGGTCCCACTATCTGTCAATTTAAGCTCTTGTTTAACTCGTAAATCTCTTTTGTCTTAGTAAGAAGGTCTTGTGTGCAAGGTTAGTAATACATTCAATGACCAGTCAAAAACCTATATCTAGTCGTTTTTTTTTTTTTTTTTTAATTTACTACTTTTTTTTTTCTGGAAAGGGGGAGGAAAGGGAGGGACCCAGATATTGAAGAAGACGCACTGGTCCCACTAATTATCTCCCCGGGACATGCTACGCTCCAATCTTTTACGTTTGGCTCCTATTTAAAATCTAGTATTGGTTTAATTTCTTAAATCTCAATGCTAGCACGTTTAATTACACTAATTAAGGCATTCATTCCAGTGGAACAATGCTGTAACAAATCAATAATTCTTCTCTTAAATGTATTATTGGAATGCTAAGATTGTTAATATCTCGAATACAACAATAGAAAAAGAAAAAAACATTTTTTAAAATTTAAAAATAGCCTGCTTCATATTTAAAACACATAAAAACATAAAAGATAGCAAAAAAAAATTGTGAATTATTTCAATAATGAAATCAGTTAATTATTTCTTTTTAAATTACATTTGACAGGAGACAACAAAAAGAAAAAAGAGACACACATATTACTCCGTTTTAAGTTTTATATAGCAAGCACGCTTATACACTAAATGAGTGAGAGAGAGAGAGAGAAGGAGACAGGAAGAAAGAGAAAGGTAGAGAGAATAAGAGAGACAGAGAGAAAGAGAGAGACAGAAAGAGAGAGAAATAAAGAGAGAAAAACACAGATTGACATAGAGAAAAAGAGATTGAGAGAGAAAAGGCAGAGAAAAAAAGAGAGAATAAGGGAGAGAGAAAGAGAGAGAGTAATAGGAAGAAAGAGTGAGAAAGAGAAAGAGAGATGGAAAGAGAGAAAGAGACAGAGGGGGAAAGATAAGATAAGATAGATAAGATAATTTTATTGATCCAAACTAATGGAAATTCAGTTTGATTACAGCGTAACTACTGTACAAAAACAATTTTGATGACAATTCGAACAACATGCACATACGAACACACATACACATTCACAACCAGAGCTTTGTGAATTTGACTTCTATGTACTTCTCGATGACAGCTGACCTCGTAACACTCTGACCGAAAGTGGGACAAAGGAGTTTTTAAATCTTTCAGTTTTAGTCTTGATGGAAAGGAGACGACCACTTCGTTCAGATCTTAGAAAGAGAGAGAAAAGAGAATGAGGGAGAGAAAGAGAGAGAAAAGAGAATGAGGGAGAGAAAGATAATGAGAGAGTGAAACAGTAAAAAGAGAAAGAGAGAAAAAAAAAAGAGGAAGAAAGAGTAAGAAGAGAGAGAGAGAGAGAAAGATGTCATATTATTGAGGTGGTTGGACTTGATCATGGTAGAACAATACTGCTGACTACAAAGTTCCACACACACCATGGAAAGAGAAAACCACGCCTTCATACTGCAAGCTCAAACAATCCTGATCTTCGCATGGAATTTACAGAGAAATTAGGGGAAGCATTTAAAAACTTCTCAGTGAAAGAGGCAGAAAAAAGCTACACGTTCATAAGTGATGCTATGTACCAAACATCATCACTGGTCTTTGGGAACAAAGAAAATTGAAGACTGGTTTGTAGCAAGTCTGTCAGAAATGGAAACTGCCACCAGAAACAAAAGAGCAGCCATGCTAAATTACAAGAAGGAGCACACTCCAAGCAACTTACAAGCGCTCAGATCTACAGGAAACAATCCCTCAAAAATAGCGAGATTGTATCTGGTATTTTTTCTTGCCGTTTGACATACAGTATTTTTCCTAGAAATGTCAGGTGGAAGTGGTTCAGTTTCTTTGCATGTTTTCTGTACACTGTCCACGTTTCTGAGGCATAGAGCAATGTAGGGAGGATGACAGCTCGATAGATCCATAGCTTTGTATTTGTGGTGATACCACGTCTGTTCCAGACATTTTTAGACAGTCTGCCATAGGATACACTGGCCTTGGCGATTCGCAGGTCGATTGTATTATCGATCTTTCTGCTGCTGGAGAGTGTTCTGCCAAGATATGTGAATCTGTCCACTGCATTTATATCATGTTCATTTATCTTGATGCTTGGATCCAAGTAGGCTTTACCCGGAGCAGGTAAATATAAGACTTCAGTCGTATTTGTGTTAATGGTAAGGCCAAAGTCTGAGCATGCTCTTGAGAAGTCAGTGAAGATGCTCTGCAGACCATTTTCAGAGCAGGCATTTGGGGAACATTTGTCAGGAAATAGCATGTCCCTGTTTACTGCTGATTTTATTTTTGATTGTGCTTTGAGCCGCCTCGGGTTGAATTTGCCACCATTAAATCTTATGTTATATTTGTCCCGTTGATTCCTCTATTTGTGAATGCATCTGTCAGCATAGCAATGAATATGATACCGAACAGTGTAGGTGCTAGGACACAGCCTTGTTTTACCCCGTTTGATACTTCCAAGGGCTATGATGGTTCTCCACTTTCTTGAACACGAGTCTTCATGCCATCTTGAAATAGTCTCACCATGGATATTAATTTTTGTGGACATCCATACTTTGACATAATCTTCCAGAGTGAGTCTGTGCTAATAGTGTCGAATGCTTTTGTTAGGTCGACATATATTGAGAAGAGGTCGTATTTTCTTTACATTTTTCCTGGAGTTGCCTTGTCGCAAAGATCAAGTTAATGGTTCTACGCTGTTTTCTGAACAATCGCTGGCTTTCTGGTAGTAGAACATATATATCCCCCGGGGGGGGGGGGGATACAAAATTCCTCCTACCAATCTCCTCCCTAACTTGGGTAACTTTTTACTACTAATAAATTAATAATAAACGTTAAAATACATTAAAATCCAAGGAAACTACTAATAATTTTTCCCCACATTAGAAAAGTAAAAAGGTGCCAGTACTCCGGTGCATACCGTCTCAAAAAGCACTGTATGTGTGTTTGTGTGTGTGTGTATATATATATATATATATATATATGTGTGTGTATGTATGTATGGCTCCTTCTGTCTCGGAAGACAATGGATGCGCCCAGATGAGTCAATGGCTTTGATTACGTCTTGAGACGGGGCAGAATCTGGAGTGGCTGATCAAGCCAATTCTCGATCGGCATAGTTTGCCACAGTTCGTGCATTTATATTTCTCAGTTTTAGGGCTGGCTGACAGCAGGGCAGCTTTCTTTTTCTTTCTCTTGGCAGATGCAGCTTCGTTTCTTTTGCATTCAGCAAAGTTCGTACCAGCACGTACAGTCTGTCTCCATGCTGTTCGGTCTTGGGCAATCTCCTACCACATACTTTGGTCGATGCCAGTGGCTTTCATGTCTCGCTTGCACAAGTTAATCTTGGGCGGCCCTTGGGTCTGGCTCCCTCTGCTAGATCAGCGTATATGGTGTCTTTAGGGATTCTTCCATCTGGCATGCGAGTGACATGGACGAGCCAGCGTAGTCTTCTCTGTTGAAGGAGAGCATAAATGCTGTGCATGTTGGCCCATGTCAAAACATACTCTACTATGATTACCAAAGGCAGGGCCGGTCCTACAGGTTGCGGGGCCATTTGCGAAACGGATTGCGCGGGGCCTAATTTCGGTTTTGATAAGGATAGTAAGTGAAAATTAAGATTTTGTAATAGAAAATAAATTCGTCTTTGCATTTTATTTAAGCTTTACTAAGTACAAAATCACTGTCAAATTAACTTTACGAGTCATTAACGGTAGATGATAGTTTTCCAACAAAAAGCCGATAAACATTCAGATCTGACTTTCAGATTTAGGCCTATTATCGATTAGCAAAATAATAAATACCAAAACCCTTTAATAACAATTTAAAATGGTCTAATTTAATAATTTGCACATAGAATTCACATCGCGCAAGGTCTATGAAAGTGCGGGCCCATTGCGGCCGCATAGGTTGCAGTGGCCAAAGACCGGCCCTGGCCAAAGGTAAGTAACTGTTAAATTATACCTGGTATATATATTTAAAATATCACCTCCCTTACTGTAATACCCATTTTACAATTGTCTCTGAACGTGGAAAAAACTACTAGCAATGCGGCAATGCCTTTGTTTATCCCGCTTTGATCTTAAAAACTAGACAAGAGTTTAGATCACTTTTTCATGTCAAATACTAGAAAACAGATTCTGATTTCATGCTATTTCGATGCTATTCTGGTGCAGCAATTTTTATCTATTTACATAAAGCTTATATACACTCACTCTGTCTGTTTGTCTGTCTGTCTTTTAAAATGTTTGTAAGCCTACACGTTATTTATCCGATACCCAATCTCGAATAAAGCTGAAATTATGTTAATCATTTCTTTTACCAGACAACAAAGGAGAGAAATGACCAATTTATTTAATTAATTAATTAACTATTGGTAAATAGTTATTTGCTTTGGTATCTTGAACAAAAAAAAAAAAATTATATTTGACTTAAGTTTGTAAAAAAAATGTTTGTTTTATATGGTTCGGATGTTCCTTCAGAGTTGAAAATAATTTTCTTCCTTGTCCAAACCTCCATCAGAAAGACGGGAGTTGGCATGGGGCATATGGTATGAACCCAGTCCCAAAGGCAGTTATACAGCGCGAATACCGCAGACCAGGCAGCCATCCTGCTAGTAGGCCTATTTTAGTCTATGATAAATTAGTCCTTTTTATATGTTACCGCTTTGACACAATTAATACATAACATATGCAATCTTCTTTTTTTCATATTCAAAAAAGAGTGGTTAGTATATATAGGTGGTCCATGGGAGGCGTTGGCCATGAGCTAGAATTCAGGTCCGGATTTACACTTGATGAAACCCTCAGCAATTTGAGATATGGGACCCCTTGTAAATAAAAATTTATTTCTTTTACTTTTTTTCTAGGAAACAATGTTTATGCAAGTTAAGACCCTAATCTATTGAGTTTTCCTTTCGTCATCAGTGCCTACTGCCTTCAACAAAGCTAGGGAATAAATGAAATAATGATATTGACTTTACTTTTATAAAAACAATGCAAGCCTACAATAGGGCCTACATCAGAGACGACTGGTTACTAGAAAATAATTCATTTTTAATCATTTTCACAATGATCAACTAATTATAGTCACCATTTTGCCCTCTCTGGTAACTGGCAGTTATAAAAATGTAAACGCATTTTAAAAAGCAATAATGAAGTAGACCCAAAATTATATGTATATATTGTAATGACTCTGACTTGCGCACCATCATTCAGGCTAGTGCACAGGTGCGCACCTCTAGTGAACGGACTATAACAGGATATTGACATGTGAGAATAACGATTTTCGCCCAAGTTGAGAGCCAAGATGGAGAGACAGTGCTAAATGTAGATCTTGTATTATGTAACTGTGATGTCATGTAAATAAACATCTATTTCTCGTTGAGTTTGCCTTCCTTCAAGTTATTACAATATATATAAAACCACCTCCAACAGGTTTCAGACACTTATAGGCTACTACTTATAGATATGGAATTCAAGATTTTTTTTTTAAATTAGGTCTAGATATAGATCCATCTAGACCTCTATATATCCAATATCTGATATAAATATAAATCAAAGTCTTATTGAAGAGAAGGATGAAACTAGAAAAGTTGCAAAAGTGAGGTCCTCATGATTTCCTAAGAATTTAATGTGTGAATCAGACGTCACAATTTCAAAAACCATTAATTATGTCGATTATGACTACAGGCAAATTGATGACTCGACTGTTTTCTTCTCTCTTTCTTCTCTTCTCTCGTTTCTCTTCTCTCAAAACTCTGTGTGAGGGTTGTAAATCTAGAGTTCTAGTAATTTTTTAGTTGGCACCTCAGAAAATAAACAAAAAATTTCACTTGTTTTCATTTCGAAAAGAAAAATGTCGGATCCAAATAGAATGCAGGAAGATTATCCTGCGGCTTCATTTCGAATGAAGATAGTTAATAGGCTGTAAGATATAAAAAATTAACCTATTTAGTATAGGATCTAGAGTCTAGGTCTTTATCCCTTAAGATCTTACTAGTCTACCAGTGGTACTAGTACTAGGTCTAGAGTCTAGAGTAACTAGACTCTAGTTAATTAAAGTTAATATAAGTTATTCTAGAATGTCTAGATCTATTATGATACTGATAGATTCTAGTATTTCTAGCACAACTTACTTTTTGAAGTCTGAAGTTTTTCTAGTGTACCAGTACTACCAGACCTGTACTTACAAGTTACTGTGTACATTTGATTATACACTGAACTCACAGTCACAGCAATAGACTCATTCTCAGTTACTGACTTCACTTGTGATGACTTGTGACTTAGTCTTAGAGTTGACTTATCTTAGTTTAAGACATTTAAGTTTAAGTATGTAAAGTGTTCTCACATACAGTATTCACAGATATTAATAAAAATACTGTAGACTGTAGACATTAATTTTTAATAATTTAATACATTAATCCTATTCTATTAATTAAGCAAGCAATTCTTGTATATAATATATATATATATATATATACATACTATACCTCGGCCACCTGATATTAATAATAATGAGACTTTCTTTGACAAAAAATTATAAATAAATAGATCTATATTCTATATAACAACAAAGAAACTATCTAGTTATGTAGAGCTTGCTGAGAGGTTTATAATGATACCAAATTTATCTTTCTATGTTGTATAGGAGCAAAGTTATGCAGTTTTATGTGTCGAAAAATGGATTAAGTACATCTCTGTGGCATTTTATGTCTCGTGAGACGATCTTTTCCCTTTGCAACGTCTTGTGTGGCTAAAGAGGCCAATCCTTGACACACAGCTGCGTTTGCAGGTTGAACATATATAAAAACACCCGGCGGAGCTGTATTTTCAGCCTTCTTTCTGCTTCTGTTGTGTATGGCATCTGCAATCCGAGACCTTTCTCTTATGCTCTCTTTCCATGTGGATCTATCCAGTGCTACTTTTTCCCAGCTGCTAGTGTCATTTTAAATAGCTTCATGTCACGTTTGCATACATCTGTATACTGTAAAAGTGGGCGGCCAGCGGCTCTTCTGCCTTCAATAAGATCGCCATAAAGAATATCTTGTGGTAGTCTACCTACTGGCATTCTGCAAACGTGTCCGAGCCAGCCAAGGCATCTGCTGCTGATAATAGAGCAGATGTCCTGGCACCCTGCTCTTTGTAGCACTTCCTCATTTGTTATCTTATCCTGCCACCTTATTTTTAAGATCCGCCTTAGGCATCGGAGGTGGAAGACATTCAGCTTTTTTTCCTGCCACGAGTATGTTGACCATGTTTCGCTTCCGTATAGCAAAATGCTCATCACGCAGGTCCGGTAGACTAAGGCTTTAGTATTGTTAGTCAGCAATATGTTGTCCCACACTCTTTTCTGCAACCTTGACATGGTGCCCATTGCTTTGGCTATCCTATTGTTGATGTCTTTATCCAGCAGAGCATCGTTGGATATGATGGATCCAAGATAGCAAAAGTGATCAACAATTTCAAGTAGTTGACCATTAATGTTTACTTGAGGTGCAGCATTAGTGTTTTGGACCAGTATCTTGGTCTTGCTTTGACTAATATTTAAGCCGAACTTCTGGCAAGCAGCAGATAGTTTGTCAACCAGGGTCTGGAGCTGAATATCAGAGTCAGCTACAATAGCTGCATCATCAGCATACAACCTAACAAGTATCACTTTATCCTCCTAACCTTGGTTTTTGCCAGCAGTACATATAATGATATATATATATCATATAGAAAATATTTTAAAAAACTGATCGAAAAAATAAAATTTCGTCTTTATCTCATCATTACTTTATAAAAATTATAACCATAATAGATAGAAGCATGAAATTTGGAACACATCTACCCCATTATATGGTTTTTAATTTGATTATTTCACCTCTCATGCAGCTAACATTGGTTCACAGTTAATTAAATTGTTTGAGCATTGACTTTGATCATTTTTCTAGTTCTCATGCCGTTTGGTAGAAACTTCCCCAGATTTATAATATTTTTAAATATAATGTAAAATAACAGCTTGATAGCATTCTCTCCACTAGGATGATCAAAGATTTAAGCTGTTAAACAATGCATTTAAATCATTTATATAAATATTCCTATTATCCACGAGAATTACTAATGTCTGGCGCCACACGTTGCTGCATCATGGAGTGACTTCATTTAACATCGTCAGGATGGGCCCAATTTTACCTTAATAATCAGATTTACTTTTATATTTTGTGTACCTAAGTATAGAAAAAAAATGATTTCTAACACTACTCTAGAAATATTGATGATTTTAATACTATAGTCATAGATTGTTGTGGTAGTTATAATAATTCTACTTAACCATTTTTAAAAATAGCCTAATTTGGCATCATTTATAACATGTTGAGGAAAGTTTTTTTATTTTGGAGGACAAAATTTCAATAAAAAATGATGAAATAACAAACTTTAAGCATAAATGTAGGTCTAAATTCAATAAAAAATTACCAAGCTTGCTTAGAAAATGATATTAAATGCAAAATCATTCTTACCTATGAGTTTACTGTAAATTTTCTAAATAAACATGATTTTTTATTTATTGACAATGTGGTATCATTCGAAAGCTTAGGAATCCTCCTTTAAGATTAGCACAAGAGTTTTTAAAAATTGAAGCAAATGTAAAAACAACAATCAATTAACTAACACCATGGGTTTGGAAGTCTAGCCATGCTGTTTCAATACTATTTAGCAGCTAGTCTAGCAGTTTATAGGTCAGTAGAGAAATGTTTGTCAAAGTACCTATAAAAAGAAGATTTATCCTTTACGAACCTTAATTCCAACTTTTTTATCTTTTTGAGTGCGGGGAGGGGGGTGTCTTGCCGGCTCGTCTTTGTTAGTCCATGTCAACCAATGTCAGTTCAAAAGGACACAAAAAAAATCATAACTTTCTAACTGTTAAACAAACAGTCATAATTTATACACCATTGGAAAGTTCTTAAATATTTGCCAGGGGGTTGCTAAAGACTATTGAAAAAATGGATTGTTTCATCTATTCTTCAATTGCTGTTTGTGTGCGGGTGGTGGTCGCACACACTGTGGAGGATTGTAAAGAGGGGTCGCCGAGCTTAAAAGGTCGAGACCCGCTATCCTAGTGGGATCTTGTTTCTAATAAAGCTTTGAAACTGGCCATCAACACAGCATCTAAATGCTGTTTTGACATGCAGAAGACTATGATGGCTCAAACCTATCACAGGTATGCCAAATGAAAGAATTCCTTACAACATTCTCAATGCTGAGCTTGCTGAGGGAGTCAGGACACAAGACTAACCTACAGAGATGTCTGCAAGCGAGATCTAAGGACTGCGGGCTTGAAAGAAAGCATACAGATTCAAGTAAAACATCTTACCTTACCTTACCTATCCCTTTGTCTGTTGGACCGTTGGGGCACCAAGCAAGACTTTTCGGCTGTCTTTCTCCATTCCTCCCTATCTTTTGCCTTGTTTAAAACCTCTTTCAATGGTAGGCCTGTCCATCGCTTTCTCTGTCTGCCTCTTCTTCTTTTTCCCGGTACTGTTCCCTGAAGGAAGGTCTTTGCAAGCCACGCAGATCTTGTAATGTGTAAAGATTTTAAGCTTCAGTTTTTTAACAATAGTTAGCAGGTCATCATGGGGTCCGGTCGCTGCAGTGACCCTGTCTATAATCTCTTGGTTTGTGATGCGGTCTTTGAATGTGATGCCTAGGATCCTTCTGTAGCCTCTCAATTCCATTGCTAGAATCCTGCTCTCTAGCTCTGCGGTCAGCGTCCAAGACTCACAAGAATATAGAAATGTGGCCATGACCATGGAGCGCATCAGTTCTGGAAAGAAATGTTGTTGTTGAACAAGTTGTTGCAGACCTTGATATATTTTAACATATGAAGTTACATAATAAAATGTTCATAGTTAATCGAAGCACAGCCTTATATAAAACAAATGATACACACTTTTTTTTGAAGTAATTTATTTTGAATTTTTTAAAAATTTCAGTGAAGAAGTTATGAGAAATAGTCAGACTCAGATGCCCAAGACTAGTTCTGAAATGGAAGATTATGTTTTCAACAAAGCTCGTACTAGAGTGAGTACATTCTAACTCAGATATGTGGTAAAAACCTCTTGGCTACCTTTCCAGGGGTCTTGGGTTTGAATCCTGACACAACTTAGTAGCATTGATGAATATACAAAAGCAGCAGAAAAACCATCTGCTACATAACCCTTCCCTCCGCTGGTCAACAAAAGAGATTGGACCATTGTATGCTTAGCATGCTCTAAAAATGAATGTGCATTATACAAAAACATAAAAAGAAATAAAAACTTATTTAAACCTAAAACAACCAAAGTTTTACATTTTATTTTTTAATTAAACATTATTTGTAGATAAAAAAAAATGACTACAAAATTTTAAAAGTTAAAAAAAAACAACAAAGAAAACAGTTTTCTATAAAGAGTGTAAGCTGAAAACCAAGTCACACCCTATTTTGGGGTTTCAATTAAAGAAAGACATGAATTGAAGCTGCTCCTTTTCCATTGTTTGTCTCACAGGCAGAAAAGCAAAATGAGGGCTGATGAAGAGAACAGGAGCAGTTGATACCCTCCTTGTGCTTACCTAATTAGCCAATAACTGCGTCCTTTGCCCCATTTCTTTGTTTTGGCTATCAGCTGGGTTTGCTACAAGTGTCTCTTAAATCACTTATACCTGCATTTCAATATTGTAGACAAAGGAAAAGGGATAGGGATTCTGCTTGCCTAATAGCACCCATGAAATTAGATCTTGATGTGTATCAGGCAATGGTAGAAAAATGAGGCAGATGCATTCCACTTTAAGTCTATGGAAGAATGTTGCAGTACGAGGTGTGGAAAATTCCCCCAGGTAGTCTTGGCCATCCAAAGTGTCAACCATCGACAAAACATAAGTCATGAAAATAAATAGAATGTCACAATAATGTTAAGTTGTTGTGGCATGGAAATTAGTTTACAAGTCTTAAATTTTCAGACCATGATTGCAAACCACAGTCTGAATGTAAAATTTCTACAACTATGGCGCTTCTTAGTGAAATTACCTTAGTCAGTCCTATTGCCACAACAAACCTAGCTTAACTAACACTTTGTATGCCAGCCTGCAGCAGATGAAAAAACAGCAGGCTTCTTTCCTTTGGCAGTAATGCTTTGCAGCAAAATGCTGGCTGGTTGAAGAAAAAGAAAGTTTTATAGAATACATTAATGATAAAATTTTGAAATATTTAACTTAATAAAGAAATTAAGAAGTACAATATTAATGTATTCAAAATTTTGTGTTTGTTTAGGAAGAGTATTTGGATCTTGTGGCTCGTCTCTTGCTTACAGTTTCAGACCAAAGTATGTAAACTGGTTTGTCAGTCTAGTAGTTTAATGTTAAAGAGAGGATTTTAGTTATTTAGTCACTTTTAGTTGGTAGTTGAAATGCAATGTTTATCATATCGATTACAGTTGATGTAAATAATATTTTTTGTCAATTTTAATACTACTGATATCTATGGATAATTAACAGATTTTAGTCTATTCACTTTCGTAAGAATGTTACCAAAAGCATAATCTATAAAATAGCTTTGGCTTATTTCAGCTGTTCCATATTTTTGTTTAGGTTATTATTTAGAAGGGTGTTAAAGAATTCTCACAGTAGCCAGCTGTATTTATATTCCTTTTAAGTACTGGTTACACTTTTTAGAGTTCTGATAACAAGTGCAGAACTCAACTTCTTCCTAACTGACCATCCAAAATCTGTTAAAAGTGTTTTAAGTGTTGGGGCAATGGCCAAAAGCCTGCAGAATCTGGGCAAACACAAGGTGCCGTGATTATTCCTTATGGTGAAGGCTTTCCTGACCAGACAAACTAAAATGCAGGTCATTATGTCCATTTGGTTCCTATTTTTTCATGATTTTAGACCAAACATTTCCTCAAGGTAACAATGTCACATAATCATTATGCCTGTTCCAGGCTTACCTCATTCAGATTTAACTAGTGCTTGTACATGCAACCTCGGGTTCTAATTTCTGATTCAAATTCACTACTAGTAATTGAGCAAGGGCTAGATGACAACTTGACTCTTCAAACCACCTTCAAAGTATTCCAAAGTTCTAGAAGTTATTATCTCAATATTGAGCTTTTGTTGGGTTCATATTCATTTTTTTTTTTTTTTGCATTGTTTCTTTCGAGATAAAGATAAAAAAATGAATCTTAACATGGGTCCAAACATGGGTCAGCCAGGAGGTCCAATGAGACCACAGGTTTCAGTGTCAGGACAAGACCAGGACCCTATGAATGCCCTTCAAAGCCTAGCTGGACCGTCCATGGGGCGCCAACAGCATGGAGAAATGTTTGGTGGGTCGTACGAGCAAACTGGTAAGATAAGGTTTTGTTCCAACATTGAATTCTTCTCTATAGGTTTCACACCTTTCAATCTTCATAATTGCAATCATTATGTGTTACAATTAGGATAAATCACTGGTTATAAATTATTTTTATTAAGTAGTGAGCAGTTTTTTTAAAAAAACTTAACACTAACAAACACATTTGTTAAAAGGCCACTTTTATTGATTCAAATGTTATGATTATTTACTTTCTGCTACTATGCTATATTGATAACTAGAGAAACAGACAATAAACTTGGTATGACGTCTTGATTTAGCATTACTTTTTTTTACATGCCCAATGGTCAGTCCTAGCAGCTTTTAGTTGCAGGGACAAATTGTACAAGTTGAGGTGGTTCAAAAGAGGTCAACTTAATAAACAAAAAAAAAAAACAAACCAAAAGCAACAAATGTTATTCATAAAAGTGGATGATGGATACAGTGGCGTAGCTCGGGTGGGGGGAGGAGGGGGGAGAATTTGAAAATCCCCCCGTGTCCCCACTTGAGGGGGGCCACCAAATGAGTGTGTATTATTTTCCTTAAAAATTAACTATTACACAAAATGCAGGGGCTTCAAAGAGGTCAAGCCCCCCGGGCCTCCAAACGATGGAATATTCCTAGCTACCCCCCTGGATGGATAATTTCTCATTTTCAACCCCTCACACCTCTCTACACTTTTCGTCCACTTCAATTGCCTAACTTCTTTTTTTTTATTTTATTGTGTCTGAAAAAAATATATTTCAAAACTTTGAACTAATGTTTAAAAAAGAAATGTTCTATCAGCACCAATAATTTCTGGCATAAATAAGGTCTTTGTGCTAGAGGCTTGTTGCTGCCCAATAAACAAGATAAGTTTTAAGATTAGGTAATGGGGTAACATTGAAAAGACTTTATGATTACAACAGTTAAGCCTATGCTATGACTATCTTTTGGAGCCACAGTGGCTGAACGGTAAAGCACTTGGCTTCTAAGCTGGTGGTCCCGGGTTGAAATCCTGGTGAAGACTTAGATTTTCTATTTTGGGATCTTTGGGCGCTTCTGAGTCCACCCAGCTCTAATGGATACTTGACATTAGTTGGGGAAAAGTAAAGGCGGTTGGTCGTTGTGCTGGCTCCATGACACCCTCAATAACCGTAGGCCATAGAAACAGAAGATCTTTACATCGTCTGCCCTATAGACCACAAGGTCTGAAAGGGGGACTTTGACTAACTTTAGAGTTGTGCTAGTAAGTGTTCTTGTTTTGACTGGCCACTAATTGTATTGTGTGGATTGACTAATTTTTATTTGGGTTGAGTAAAATGTATGTTTAAATTAATTGAAAAAGTTTTGCATACATATCCTAATGAAATTTTTCTTTAGTGTGTGCTAACTTTCTCTAACATGATGTCCCTATTTCAATGACACCCTCATGTAACAGTGCAACTTTATTTCTTAGTTGTTTGAAGCATTCTTTCTGTATCAGCACTGTCCTTGTCAACTGGCTCCTACACAGCCCTTCTTGAAACACACTTAAAACACTTGATCAGTTCACCCAAACAACAACAAAGTCTTTCAATACACACACACAATACCAAGTCACTCAAAACAAGCACACTCACTGACCCAGTAAATTGGGATTCTTGTAGCTTGAGGTAAGACTAGCTTTGTGATCATTTACATTTCTTTTAAATTAAGGCATTTTTAGCTTGTGAGATTATGCTTTTATCATGAATTTTATTAAAGGAACTATCGTCAGTTTTTAACTATTGTTTGGTTAGGACATTTTTATTACTTCTTCAAATTTGTGTGTTTGTTTTTATCTTTTCTGCTTGTTTAGAAAAAATATATTTACACATGGGTTTTAATTGGATCAACAGTATTTTTATTCTTTCTTACATGTACTCCTAACAGGTTAGAGTTTTCCCCCTGTGAGCCACATTCTCATCTTCTTAACTCCAAGTAACCCTAACTCAAAAATAAACACCCCCTCCCCCGTTCCTCTTTTATTTTCACCAAGATTTGAACCAAAGACTCTTGAAGCTGAGGACTTAACCCCTCAGCCACTTTATCCCCCCACCTGTATAATTATAATTTCATGCTTTTTTATTTGAATTTTTTATTTCTTGTTTTGTGGGTCTAGGTGACCAGTTCGTAAACCAGTTTGATTCTTTAGGTAACCTTTGAACGTTTAAACTGTTTGACCCCAGTCTTGCTGCATGCATGCTATCTGGTTGCTGGTTTATTCCTGTTATTCCTGGGTTACCATTACTTTGGTAATAGTGTGTACTGTCTGCATTTTACATAGCTCTATTACAGCATGCTCTTAGCTGTTTTTGTTTGCTTTTATCATAAACTCAGTGTCAACTGTCCTTGTACTGCTTTAGTGAATTACAAACCTGTCCAAGTTCTGCTGGGGAAAGTTAATATTAAATAACCTCTGTATTTGCTTGTTTGTTCATGGTTCTCACTGTCTTGCTCACTTTAAATTTTTTGGGGAAAAAAATTAACTAACTTAAAATCTGATGCCCTATTATATAGATCAGCGATGCCCAAACTACGGCCCGGGGCCACATCCGGCCCGCGACGTGCTTTTATCCGGCCCGCCAAAACATTGGAACAAATTTGTTTAAAAATGTAAAAAAATTAGAATGTTGAAAAAATATTCTCATTAAGTTAGGATTCTCACTCATTCTTTGATGAATTCCATCTTTATGTTTGGTATTCTAATATTCATAGTAACTATACTTTTTTTTTTATTGTAAGAACACAATTTGTTTTTTTTTTCAATAGCGATAAAACATTACAGCTATTTTTAATTCTTGGAAAATTCTGCTACTGTCTTGAGCTAAGCTAGTCCTTGACAAAAGTGTGTGCAACACAGAGCATCATTGATGCATCATTTTCGCTTGTGATCTTTTGATGTCAAAGTGATTGGTACCGTAGTTTGTAACGTTTGTGATTTAATGAACTGGGAGAGCCCAAGAAACGAGATGTGTACTCTGAAACTTTCAGGAAAAGTGGACAGAGCTTTACTTTTTTTGTGGAATATGATAGTAAGCCAACATGTTTGATTTGTACAGAAAGTGTGGCTGTTTTTTAAAGAACATTACATTAAAATGTATTATGAAGCTAAACACATTAGCACATGTGGTAGTATTCTTGGTTTGAGCCGTGAAGACAAGATTGCCAAGTTACAACTAGAGATTGGGGGATGTCAAGAATATTTAACAAAAAGAGACAAGAAAATCAATTGGCGATAACGGCCGGCTACAGAGTTGCTCACATCTTAAGTTGAGCAATGAAGCATTTTTCAGATGGCGAATGTGTATTGCTAGCAGTGATGATAGAAATGTGTCCTGAAAAGAAGAATGCAGTAGAAGCTGTCAACTTTTCTCGCCTGACAATTACAAGGCGAGTGGGAGATATGGGTGAAAATCTCCATTCATTATTAAAAGACAGAGCAGCAGAATTTGAAATGTTTTCTATTGTTGCTGATGAGTCCACTGACATAACTGATACTACTCTTGGTAGGCCTATTTATTTGTGTTGCAAACAGCAATTTTGATATAACAGAGGAGTTAGCAGCTATGAGGAGCTTGCATGGGACTGGAGAAGACAAGAAAGAACTTTTTCCAAATCTTCGAAAACAAGCGCTAAGGAAGATTACAATATTTACAAGGACTTGTATCTGTGAACAAACTTTCACAATGATGAAACAGGTGAAAACCGTGTTACGTGATTGCCTCACGAATGAACATCTAGATTCAGTGCTCCGACTTGGGGTTTCATTTATGCAGCCAGATAATCAGAAGATGGTTTTGGATAAACTTCATGCATTACATTAATTTATGTACGTAGGTCCACAAAAAAAAAGCTATTAAAAATAGCTTATTGTATTTTTTTTTCTTTTTGGTGCTATGGCCCGCGACACGAATGCCGAAATTTAAAATGGCCCGCAGACCAAATAAGGCTGGGCATCACTGATATAGATATTATGTTCTGGGTTTTTCAAAATAACTTTTCTCATCTAATAATGTTTGTTTGAAATTCCTCCCATATTGTATTCTCTCATTTTATTCAATAAGCTAAAAATGAGCGTAATCTTTTAATAACACACACTTTTGTTTTTCTTTGCTTCTAAATGTACATGCTTTTTGTTGCTTCCAATGTGATGAAATAAACGCCTTTATCTTTGAAGATACAATTATTACATTTTGAGAACATGTTTATTATAGTATCAGTGTTGATATTTACTTTTTTTTTTAAATGGTGTTCTGTTAAACAGACTGTTGTAATGATAAATTGCTATTGCATTTTCTTGTTTTTTGTGAAAGTGGGAAGCGTGGTCGAGAGGCTAAATGCGCTTGAACTTGGCTTGGCTACCTAGAAGGGGGCTCGAGGTTCGATACCCGACTCGGGCAGAGTTGTGTTTACTGAGCACCTATAGGCAGCACGGAAAACCAACTCCTAGATGCCCCCTCTCCCCCCCCCCCCCCCCATGGGTCCACAAATGAGATTGGACCAAAGCGCTCTGAGCGTGCTATTAGCATGAAACTTGCGCAATATAAAATTTTATAATTTAAAAAAAGTGTAATGTAGCACCTGTTAAGTATTTGTAACATTTTCCACTAGGTAACTTAATGACATTGAAAATCCTACACTACTTTACTTCTGGTTATATGTATGTGCATGTTGACATTGTCTGTCCTATGGCATTGTCTGAAGTTGGTTCAATAATTTAGACATTTATTCATTAAGACTTTGTTCCTTTACAATTTTAAATCCTAGATAACCCTGAGAGAAAATGGACTTGTCTTTAGTTTTTTAAATCAGCTTTTCTGAACATAACAGACCTAAGTTTGGATATTATTTGTTTATATAAAAATATAAAAATTTAGGTTGCAAAAATGGTCTTAAATTTTATAATCAATAAACTCTTAATTATTATTTATGAGCACTGAATACAATTATGTTATGTTAAGGCAGGGGTTCTCAACCTGTTGGTCATGACCCCTTTGGGGGTCAATTGACATTTTTGTCAGGGGTCGCTTAAACACCATAGAAAATATGGATTTTTCTGTCAATTCTAGCTTGTAAAACCATACACATACAGTTTTTATTTCTATATTGGAATGTACTACTTTTATTATTAGATGTTGCAGACAACTGAATCACTAGTGATTTCAAACATTTTTATTGTCACAGCAGAAATAATTTTAACACTTTAAGTTAGTGCACATTAATGCATTACATCTAGTAGTGTGTTTTTTATAACTCTGGACAGTAAAGTCAAGAGTCAGTGTTAAAATTAAGATATTTTTTTTTAAAGATACCTCAGTTTTTCGCTTTAACATTGGTTGTTGAGCTTTCTACATCTACATTGGTGGTAGCACAGTTACTTATACTCACGAATGAAAATATTGTTCTGTTTGGGGGGGGGGTCGCGGCGTTATGAGAAATGGTACAAAGGGGTTGCCGAACAAAAAAGGTTGAGGACTGCTGTGTTAAGGCATGAAATATAGTTGACATATAAAGCTTGAGGTCTTGTAACAATACTATCTGTTCTGCATGTTTTGCTTTTTGATGAAATTTTTTTTTTATTATTGTTGACACAAAGATTAGCAGACATAATATAAATGGTGTCAAAGTCTCAATAGGCAGGGTCTTTTTGGATTGTCAAGAAACAATATATTGATCTATTTTTTTAGGTTTTATAAAAGGTCTGATATTACTGCTTATCATTTGTACACTTATCTTAATGCAAGATTACAGTGGAACTCTGCAGGAATACTTTATAAAATTTAATATTTCAAAATGTATTCCTTTGTCAATTTTCAATAGATAGAAATGAAAATATATAATAACTATCCTATTACTCATAGTATATCAAGTAAGAGATTTTTTAAAAAAGCAGTGTATTCATCATTACAGCTTATTGTTATTGTAGAATTTAGAGGTGAAAGTTCACACTCAATTAATAGTCACACATTGATCTGCAGGTGGGATGATGCAAGGCATGGGCCCTATGGTCAACCAGCAGCAAATGGCCAACCAGCAGTCACAGCAGCAGCGGATGATGGACATGAGGCAACAGCAGCAACAGCAAATGCAGCAGCAGCAACAGAGAATGATGATGAACAGGATGCCCCAGTTGCAGGTATGTGTCCAAGAATACAGCTGTTGTTAGACAAAGGAAATAGAGTATTAAAGTAACAGTATCAACCCATATCAAATTGAATGTCATCTTGTGACCAGAGTGGAGGTGAAAAGTAATGGTTCATGAAAAAAATGGGCCTGCCATTGAAAGTGGTTCTATCCCAGGCAAAAGACTGAGAGGAATGAAGAAAAGTGGTCAACAGATTTTGCGTGGTGCCACAAGGGTCCAACAGATTAAGGGATAGATCAGGAAGTGACTCCTCTGGAACTGAATTAATGGGAACATGGGGACACTGAAACACTAAGCTGTATCCTAAATAAGTGGTTCTGATGTGGTAGCTTTTCATTGGTTTCTGTTGCATATCTATGATTCTACATCAAACAGTTCTGACATGCTTATTCCTATTGGTTTTATGTAGATAGAAAATAAAAAATTTAAACCAGCAGCAATTAACATTAAGACTTGTTTTTTCTTTTCATTAAACTCTATGATCCAATGACTAGATTCTTAAAGACAACCTGCACCCATTAAACAACTGTTACATAAGATCTGAACGAAGTGGTCGTCTTCTTTCCATTAGGACTAAAACTGAAAGATTTAAAAACTCCTTTAGCCCACTTTCAGTCGGAGTATTACGAGGTCAACTGTCGTCATCGAGAAATATATAGAAGTCGAATTCATAAAGGGCTGGTTGTGAATCTGTATGTGTGTTCATAAGTGAATGTTGTTCGAATTTTTCATCAATATTGTTTTTGTACAGTAGTTATGCTGAGGTTGTTAATTGTAATCAAACTGAATTTCCATTAGATTGGATCAATAAAAATTATCTTATCTTATACAAGATTAGTTTTCACCTATGATAATATAATTTTCCTAGAAAGCACCCAACACATATTTCATCTGATGCCATTTCATAAACCGGTCATTAATAATAAGGCTTGTCTTCCAGTCCGAAGTCATTAATATTGTTATATATTTATATTTTTTTCCCCATTCAGCGACAAGATGCCTTTTTAGTGACATCGCCTCAAGGTATGGCCGGTGTGCAAGGTCAACCTATTCCATCATCAACCGGGGTGAGTCTTTTATGTAGTGGAGTGGAATGGGGGGGGGGGGGGGAAGTTGTTACTCTTTATATCTTACTTAAGTTTCAATTCTTGTGTGATGTAGTTGCAGTGTGTTGACATTTTATTTTACATCATCAGATGTCTTACCAAGGACCTGGTGGACCCATCAGAAATATGGGACCGGTGAGCATGTCTGGACACTACATGCCGGTTAGTAGAATAACTTGGTTGTTTAATTTTTTTTTTTTTCAAATGGAGCAAAAATAGGACAGTGAAAATTAAATTGTATTTAAAAGACTTTTATTCAGACCATCTTTGTATTTAACTGGGTTTTAGAGGCTTCATTAAAGTCTTAAAGGTTCATGTGTTAAAGGTTATACACATTGGCCTCCTTCAGTCGTAGAACGACTATGGTTCATCTCGCACACTTCCTCGTGTGGCTGTGGAGCCCTATTTTGGAGAGACACTCCCGTCCACAAGTATCGCAGGTAAAGGTGGTCTTCGCTACAGTGGTAGAGGAGCTGGCCATTTTCCGCGGTGTCTGCTTTTCTTCCAGAGCTGAGGCCCATGCTCTTTCGCTGTCCATAGCTTTCTTGGTCACTGTCTCTCTCCATCTGGTGCGGTCTAGAGCTATGTCTTCCCACTGGTCAGTATTGATGTTCACTGATTTGAGGTCACGTTTTATTACATCTATGTAACGGAGGTGGGGGCGACAAGTTGTCCATAGAGGATGACTTTCGGTATACGATTGTCCTCCATCCGGCGAACATGTCCAAGCCAGCGCAATCGGCGTTGTCTGAGGGCTGTAAAGATGCTGGGAATACCTGTTTGTGCAAGGATCTCTGTATTGCACACTTTTTCTTTCCATGTGATTTTCAAGATCCTACAAAGACATCGCAAATGGAATGAGTTCAGTCTTCGCTTTTGCTTTGCGTAAGTGGTCCATGATTCACTGCCATACAGCAGCGTGCTCATAACGCATGCCTTGTAGACTTCCATTTTGGTCGCTGTAGTTAGCTTCTGGTTTTCCCAAACTCTTGACCTAAGTCTAGCGAAGGTCGATGCAGCCTTCCCTATACGTTTTTTTATCTCCTCATCTAGGGAAAGGTCGTCTTGAATTGTGGATCCCAGATAGCAGAATTCATTTACGGCATCCAGCTTGTTATCGTCTATGAGGATGGAGGGTGGTGCTGTAGCAGGGGGTCCCATAACATTTTTCTTTGTGCTGATAGTTAAGCCATATTCTTTATAGGCCTGAGAGAAGCGGGACATTAGTAACTGAAGTTCCTCTTGTGAGTGTGCCACAACCGCTGCGTCGTCCGCGAAGAGCATGTCTCTTATGAAGGTTGTTCTGGTTTTAGTTTTCGCCCTCAGTCTAACAATATTTAGAAGTTTGCCATCGAATCTGGAATGGAGATATATGCCTTCAGTTTTAATTATCAAATGCGTGGTGGATTAGCATTGAAAAGAGTATTCCAAAAAGGGTTGGAGCAAGGACACATCCTTGTTTTACGCCGCTGTTTATATTGAAACTTTCGGAGCAGGCGCCATTGAACTGGTTATATTAAAATCTATATTAAAGTCTTGATTATGTAGAACGAAATCTATTATGGATTGTAAATATAATTAAATAAAATTGATGTGTCATTTTGGTGCCATATGCTGTTCACGCTGTGGACTGTAATACCAATTGGTTGTGATGTTCTACTCATGATGTGCACTGCAGTATCAACATAGTAAATATGATATCCTTAAGTAATGCAATATTAATTTGGTGTTATGTAATATCTTCTTTTAATATGCACCACTAGCATGATGCATTGCACCATCCCATGTTCACATTGTATGACCAACATGGTGTCATTCACTACCTCATTTTGAATCCTGCTATGGTCCTATATGCTATGTGCAATCAAATAGCAAAGTGGTCTGATGTACTAAATATTAAGTTAAACCAGATAATGCTCTTCAACCTCCTCCCTCAAAAAAAAAACAACAAAAAAATGTATCATGTAGCTTTGAACAGCCACACTGAGTGTTTTTAATTGACAATCAATTCTTTATGAAAGAGTCGAGCTTTTTGACAGTTGCAATTGGCACAACTGCCCTAGCATTCAATCTTTCCTTAACAAGAAATGTGATTGTTGAATCATTTTATTACCCCAAAGAATTTCATTTTTACCTCTAGTGACCATAAAGAATTACTGACAACTGATCCCTTTGAAGTAAATACTTATGTATACTTTTGCTTGTCATTGTAGGCTAGAGACATGGGGCTGCAAGGCATGCCAGTACAATCACCAGCTCAGAAGTAAGTAACCAATGGTTTAATACACTAATTTTGAGGATATTGCCAAATAAAAAAACTTACTTCTGTAGTTTAACTTGTAATCTAATTAAATAATTTGCCTTACCTTTATCAACATGGATTTAAATTCATTCACTGCAGACTTTTAGGAATATTATACAAGGTTCCTACATTATCTTTCTCACTACTTTAACTTGTGTTTAAACAATTCCCATTTTTTAAAATGTTAATTCAATAATTAATATTAGCAAGAATATTTAAATGTACATATTTAATGTCTGATTTAGTTTTACTTAACAAATTATTTTCATGAATTGCTTGTTTTAGAAAGGAAGTACCTATGAAAATCATTAGATGTAACTATAATATGCTATCTTTAAGTTACATTATCTACTTTTTTAACAATTTAAACTTTGCAATGCCAATTTTACGACCACATTTTTCCCCGTGCTTTGATTCAGCTCCCCTCTGACAATGCTGCCCTCTCCCCATGGAATGATGCCATCACCAGGTATGCGTCCACAAATGGGCGTGGCATCTCCCAGTACTGTGTTGCACACTCCAGGTCAGTTAATTATCGACACATATTTCCTGTCAAATCTTTAGGGCTGTGTGATTTTTTACTGTGACCTGTATATGAGAAGATTGTTTGAATAGTGCAATGACATGCGAGAAGAAAAAACAGCTTTAAACAGGAGTGATCTGTGACTGACCAGACGTCATCACAGCACTCCAGGGTGCAAGTCAAGGGTTCAATGATGATGGTGGTGAAAGAAAGTTGTTTTATTTTCACTTAATTAAGAACAATTATACATTATATATCTTCTAAGGCACTTAGTAGTTTTGATAGTTTCCATATCAACATTTTCATTTGCTATGCTTTGATTGAAAATATTCTTTTATGCTATTTATAATCTCTTCCATCTTTCTGGTGTCTTAACACAGCATGTCCATTTGAATGGTATCATTCATATTCTGATTTCCATTACAGGGTATTCATATCATGTATTCTGAACATCCTTTGTATATTATCATTCATATCCTGTACTCTGATATTTAAATGATTCTTTTATAAAAACAACAACAGGCACTGCTGTGTCTGACCCAAGTCCCGGACCACCCAGCACCTCCTTGGAAGAGCAGGAGTACATCAGGAAACTTGAGAAGCTTTCTTGCTACATTGAGCCTCTGAGAAAGTTTGTGCTGGAGTCAGAGAAGAAAACAGATGAAGGTAAGTGATATTCAGCCAAACTTTGTATTATTTAAGTTACAGTTAGTGACAAAATATTCAAGGTAAGTAACGTTCAGTCGGACATGAAGCCTAATTTTGTATGCTGATGTATCGGACAGAACCTAGATGTATTTTTTAATTGTTTGAGACAACCAGAAGTGAACAATTTATTATAAGTGTCCTTCAGTTTATCTCACCACTTCAGAGTGCAATCATTTTGGTCCTAATAACCGGCTGGTCCAATGAAATTAACATGTCATATGTCACAAGATATGGGATGCATTTAAATGATTATTAAACCTTTAATTATGCATTATCAAAAAAAAAAAAACTGAAGCAAAAAGGACAACTAGCTAGTGTTTCTTTCCAACTTTCATCAAAAAATAAATTTACAAGTAGATTTTTCAAAACCATCTACAACACTATTTGTAGATTTAAAAAAAAAGTTATTACTAAATTTTCAATCAACATTTGAAGAACACATCCAGTGTGATCTGGATGCACTTGAACAAAATCACCAGAAACATCAATGGCAGCAATAGGGCTACATTTCCTTGCGTTGTGAAATAGCTGTGCACCTGAGATGAACTCCGTTTGAAAAACAGGGCTGGAAGCATTAGTCCTCCTGCAGAGCCCCGTCAAGAAACTCTACTGTTAGGCGTAGTGCCTTTAAGCTCCCATACAGGTCAAGTGACACTACAAACTACCCCACAGCTCCTGGAGCTGCGGAAACTAATGCAAGATATGCTCCACCGTTTTCACAGACTCTCCACATTGTCGACAACGGGCATGAAAATTTTTAAGGAACCGGGCAAAGTGAGCACCAACAGGGCAGTTCCCCGACACTGCGCAATTATTGACGGTTCGACCTCTTTAGTCTCCACCATGGATCGTCGCGGTCCGGATGACGTAAATGCTGCCAGACTCCTCGGGCTTTGTTGGAGCCATCCCAGGATTTCAACCACTTGTCATGTACCCACTCTCGGATAATTGTCGTAGCTTGGTTAAACCTACTTGGGGCTTCGAAAGTGGACACAGCCAGCGCTCTTGCTCGTGCTAGAGCGTCAGCTGCCTCGTTAACCCCCACGCCGCAGTGCGAGGGCACCCGCTGCATAAAGATGACATCTCCAATAAATAGGTGGATGTTATTTGTGGCGCCTAATGCCTCTTCTACCAAAGATTGTCTTTCCCCCCAAGCCAGACAGAAAATTCAAGAATTTCTAGAGATAGTGACAAGTACACTTGAAAATTCTTCTGCTAGATCTAAAGCAGGCAGATGCAGTCTTTTAATATTCTTACATACCTTGGGTTTTCGGCTCCTTTATTAAATAGAATGACGCACAAGT
The DNA here is from genome assembly GCA_021533235.1 of Biomphalaria straminea. NCBI lineage: Eukaryota > Metazoa > Mollusca > Gastropoda > Planorbidae > Biomphalaria > Biomphalaria straminea. The sequence goes on along the minus strand of JADKLZ010003044.1, from coordinate 24,549,449 downwards.
CTACCTTCAAAAACATGGATTGTCGATTCGAGACTGCTCACTCAAACCGGCAACATTAAAGACATTCTTTACTACTAGTCAGCAAGGCATTAAATTTATTAATAATTGATTTATTCTGAATTAGCAAAAATTTAACAATGAAGACACATTATTTTTTGGGGAAAACAAACAATTTTGTTTTGTTTTTTTGCCAGGCATCATGTAACGCTGCTGCACGGAGCATTATATACCATAGCTACGAACATTATATACCATAGATATGAACAATATATACCATAGATACGAACATTATATACCATAGATATGAACAATATATACCATAGATACGAACATTATATACCATAGATATGAACAATATATACCATAGATACGAACATTATATACCATAGCTACGCCACTGATTCAATGAAGCTCTCAAAACAATTTCTTTCTTTTAAAGTAGATACTTAATATGAAATAAACATACATATAATTTGTATGAAGCAGGTATGTATAAAATACCACGTATTCTACTAATATCCTATCATATGTTCACAGACAGCAAGAAGAATCACAAGAAAATGAAAAGTCTTCTCGACATTTTGTCCAACCCAAAGAAAAGGTGAGTTAAGTTCTCAGCCACATGATGTTTAACCTAAAATCTGTTGGATTCTGAAAGATGTGAACTCCATCAGAAAGCTATGAACAATCTTGAGAGCTAATTTCTAATTTATTTTCTGAACAGAGTGCCCATCAATGTCCTTGAGAAATGTCAACAAGTCCTAGAGAAACTGGTGATTAACTTTTTTTTTTTATTTTACTGTGTTTTGTTTGTTTGTCCTTAAAATTATTTTTTTTAACCCTTTAATGTAAATCGTGTCGCAAAAAGCAAATATTTTTAATCTAATGGAAAAGTTTTCTAGCTGTCATGTTGAAAAGTAGATGATGATCTAAGACAGTATTTCTTAAACTTATCGCTGCAACATGACTTGCCCACAGCCTCCCATACACACATTTCCGATGAAAGATGTACTCCCCCCACCCCCTCCCTTTTTTTTTAAAGCAAGCTAGGCATTCTTGGGGAGCCCTGAGAGTTCTTCCTGCAAAGTTCGGGATGGAGCTTCAACATTTTCCTGCATGCTCAGTAGCTAAAATTCATATTGCTGGCTAAAACATAATGTTCATCCTAGTTAGAAAAAAAATGCAGGAAATTAAGTTGAATAAAGAAGCAGCACTGGCCAATACAAAGTACACATAACACCAGCTACATTTAGAAAACAAAATGATGTCTATTAATAAAAAATTTTAATTAAAAAATTTGAAGAATTTCATTTCTACAAAGCTTATATCTACTTACTCTGTTTTGGTAAAAGTTTGTAAACCCCAATCACAGATCAAGTTGAAATTTTGCAAAATTATTTCTTGTACCTGAGTGTTTCTCCAGTACTGGTGACATATAGGTATTGGTTCACTAAAAAGTCTATAACTCAAAAACTTTTGATAAAAATGTCACAATTTTTGTTTCATTGCACATAGAAATGGTTTATCTATAAATTGTGATATTTTGAGCTTGAAAGGTGAATAGTGGAATTTTAAAATTGTAGAAAATGTGTGAATTAGTGCACAAAATGGCCTCTTTTCATGTAACATGGAATACCTGGCTTAGGTTGAAGTAATATTCTACTAAACACAAAGATTATTGAAGAGACATTTTTGTTGACATAGGTTAACAATATAATGTTATTGCATTAGCAATATCTTTTTATTTTATATTTACTTTGGTATTACTTAGGTGTCACCGTAAAAAATGTGTCACAGGTGCATCACATGGTGTCCCACTAAATTTGAAATTTTAAACCTTTATCAATTGTAAACAAAGTAAGGGATTCTGCTCCCAATTGTTTTTCTGTTACTAAAAGCATCAATAATTGATTTACACAGTGTTATTTTTCTTTAAAAATTTAAATAATTTTAGTAAAATAGGTCTTTGTGTCCCAGATGATGCACCTCAAACGCGCTTGACGAAAAGGACAATATTTTTTTAAACAAAGTTATTAATGTGATGGGAATTACTTCATGGTATCTCTGATACTGCTTAGTACACAATTAAGTCCATTTTCTTGGGAAAAGGCTACATAGTAATTAACAGGAGACATTAATAGACATGGTGTCCCACATTTTTTCACTGTAGCACCCGGAACACCACATATTGAATCATACCAGAAAATCTCAGAGGTTAAGATATAAGTAGTTTTCTCACTAAACTTTTGAATTATAATAAGAATTAAGCTTTTATTATTCTTAAGTTTGATCTTAAATACATGTTTACTATTTTTTTTATTTAAGTTAATGTAAATCTTATTGTTTTATCATTGTTTGAGGTGCATCACGGGACACCGAACAAGTCTTGATCTAGATATAAGTCTGGTGTGAATTGAAATCTACTCTATATTTCAATTTATATGTATATCTTATTTTAAATCTTGTTCATGGTGCATTGAAAGTCAGAAAGCTGCACCTTTTAGTCTATGATTAGGTCATGTTTGAGGCAGTTATGTCTAATATATTTTTAAAGGATTGTTGAACACACACACAAAGGCCTAATACATACATTTTTGGTTATAGAAACCTATTTTGTGAATCACTAATAAAACAATAATTGGTAATGTATTTACAGACTTTAAATTTTTGTATATTTCAGCATGTATTAACAAAAAAAAACAATATATTTTGTATTGGTGTCCCGTTGTAGCACCCGCAACATCTTGTGATATAATAATAATGTTATAATAAATGCTTGAATTATCTTTGAGATATTGCAGCAAATAATAGCCTATATATTTAGGTATAATGCAAATATAGAAAAAATTCTATTTTCTTATAAAAAATCTTATTTAAAAAACTTTTACCAAACGTTTACCAGTAGTGTCACAGGTGCTACGATGTCCCATTTTTTAAATGAAGCGCAAACATAACGTAAGTTCTCAAAAACTTTAATTTCTCTATCTAGCTGCTTAATACAATAGAAACATTCAAATTATACTAAAAAAGCAAACAAATAAACAGTTAGTTGTACTTTAATCATCAAAGGTGTCCCAGTGATGCACCTGAAATGCTAAAGTGGGTACCCCCGTTTGCCAGCACTGCCTAGGAAATGTATATAGTCCAATTCATTTTCTATTGATAAATTCTTAAAGTATAATGGCTGAAGAAGTAAATATAATTGAAATGAAACCAAAAACTTCCACTTTAATTTTTGGCATAATGTGACACTTTTTGATACCAGTACTGGAGAAACACTCACCTGCCAACACATGAATCAATTTTAAAAAATTGCCAAATAGTTAATCAACTCTTGGTTATTGATCACTTTGTTTGGTATCAAACAAGGGAAAGAAATCATACTTGACAAATGTGGTGGTTAAAGTTGAATTAGTCCCCTTTATACTTTGTGCAGAGATTAAGTTAAACTAACAATAGATAACTGTAAAACCTTCTATTTTCATATGCACTTCACTTGCTCAGTGGTTAGTGTATTGGTTTGAGGGGCTTGAGCCAATGAGATTGAAGTCCTTTTTGGTTATTTATATTAAATGCTTTTAAGAAGCAATCACAGTAACAGTCACCCTCTTGTTTCTCTCCTGCCCCCTCCCCAAACCTTTCTCAATGATGCAGTTACACTTAACACAAGCTCGTTCATTTTTAAAAAAGAGAATCATTTTTATGTTGTTGTTCTTTTTTTTTACTTAATTTATATTAAAATATGAGTTAATAAAACTTTGTATACTTGTTTCTTCATTATGGCAATTATGAATCATAAGTCAAAAGTTTTTAGATAAATGTTGTTATTGTCTACAAATACAATTGTGGTCTGCATTTAAAAGTACATTTGTGTTGGAGAGAGTGTCAGATATAATTGAAAATTAAAAACAAAATGAAAATTACATTTGATTACTGTTTTGTTTTGAAATTTTCAATGTTTTAATATAAAAAATGGAACCTTTTAATCATCCATGTCAAAAATAGCTTAACAAATTATTACAGACGACCAGTTTCAATGTGCCAATAACCCAGGGTCACATGTGTCAGCCCCTTTTGGATGCTGTTGCTCATTTCTCCACTGCCACCATGCTGAACCACTCTCTCCACCGTACGTTTGGACCAGCTCTTGAGGCTTACAGAGGAGCATCTCTTATCAAGTAGGCTGCTTTCAATATTCTATGCTGTAACCAATCATTACAGAAGCTCTGAACACTTGACATGCAACGTCACAACCTGTGGGTAGTTTAGACTTTATTGCCACATCCGACAGACTTGTGACATGGCAACGAGTTATTGGTCTAAGTTGCCCACAGGTTGTGATGTTGCATTTCAGTATTGAGGCCTTCGATAACGAATGGTCCCTTGCTGTCCCTCCTAATGTTAAGATGTTTCATTAAATTTTGTCATTATAAAGTATAAAAAGTGTAGGTTAGTACACAAAATAAATCTGGCTACTTCCTCTTTATATTTTTTCTTAACTTCTTTTTTACGTGTTTGTAGAAGTGGCCTTTTCAAATTCCTAGGATGCTCTCCCAAACTACCTTTTTCTACTAATCAGAAATGCCTCTCAATAAGCAGAGTTGGGTGTTTATATGTCTTAGCTTGTTTCCCTTGTGCTTGGGCTTGCCTGAAAATTATCCTTGAAAAAAGAAGCATATGCAGTGTTGCATATAATGGACTTCATTCACCGTTTGTAAATAAACACATTTAGCCACATCATAATATTGATAAAACAATGAAAGATATGTATCACATGACAGCCTTTATCCATAACATAATTTGTTAGAAGATATATAGAATAACGTGGCTGAATGTTGGTTTAAGATTGGTGAATGAGGTCCATTGTGGGATGTACACAGGCACTCAGTACATTACTTTATATTGACATTATATTGACTCTTTAAAACGGATATACTTTCACTATGAACTTGTTGTGTCAGAGCTCCCAGCCCACCAGTCAGCAGAAAGAGAAAGTTAGAGAAAGAGACAACTGAGGAGCTGCCAGACATTCTGCAAGGGGAGATAGCTCGGCTGGGGCGTAGGTTCATTGTGTCTGTGGACCCAAGACACCACCCTGGATCTGAGTCCCACCACCTGGTTTGCAAACTTGGTGAGTATTACTGTGGAGTTATCTGCTGCTGTTGTTGTCATGTCTTTAAAACAAAAATATTGGAATACAAATAGGTGACTCTATTCCATTAACTTATTATAAGACTTATGTTTTTTTTTTACATTTAAAAAATTACCCTACTTAAATTTGTGCTGTAATTTCAGATTTCCTTTGCAGTTTAAAACAGGCCAAAAATAAAAATAGAAAAATGTTTCATGTTAAAAAAAAATTCGTACTTTATACCTTTCTTACCAGCAAAAAGCCTCATAAACACTTTATTTCTATGGTCAGCCTTATACACTGCATACATATCTTTGAAACATTTGTTAAAATAGTTATACACTTTTACACACCTGGATTTCTTATAAAAAAATGATTTACTAAGTGTACCTTGTTTCTCTGTATGGGACATTAAAAGCTCTTCTTCAACATAATATAAACAAAAGTTGCTGGTAGCTTCCTATCACACTGTAAGCATAAACGATGATTCATTTTGCATATAATTAAATTGATTAAAGATGGGATATATATAATGCTGTTAGGCACCTCAGTGCAGAATCCAATAACACTGGCGAAATGCCGAACAATCAATAGAAGTTAAGTCTACGCTGATACTAAATGTCAAACAAGTTTAATAGCAACAGAGGGAACTGTCAATGTCAACTAACTCTATACATTCATTAAATGCTACTTATTTCTATGGTGTCCTGAAAGTGTCCATCTATGTCGACTTCTATTTCATTCTGTCTCTAAAATCCTATCTTTGTTTTAGTTTTTTACTAGTCACATCATTGTCACTAAGTGAAAACATTTGTTGTCTAAGACCTGATTACTACTATGGCCACCGTCAGTCGCGAAGCGACTATGGATCATCTCATGGAAATGAGATGAATGCCTGGGAATAAGCTGTGGTCGGAACGATGTCCACACATCAGTTCCCCCCTCTCCACGCAGCTGATGTATCCAAAGGAACGGCAGTGCCGATACAGTTTGGGGTCAGCAGCATCGCAGGTTCTGCCAGAGTGTAGCACTGGGTGCTGCAAACCAAATCTAAATTATATCCTTTCAATTCATGATTTGGTCATACTTAGATGAGAACCATAGCTTTCGAATGACTTGTATATACCACTACAGCTCTGCTTTAAAATATCACATACAGAAAAATATTTGTCGAAAACCAGAACAGGTGGTCAAGAGTTCAGTACAGGCTACCACACAGTTGGTCGTATGATTACATACATGATGGGCTCTTGATACAGACTGTCAGGATGAGTTTATATATGAGCGACTTGGTACTGAAGTAAAGATATCATTACTGTTCTTTTTCTGTGTGCCTGAACCAGACCAATGTACAAGTCAAAGCAATACCGATTATATAATTATATTTTCTCTCATTTACGACTTCAATAAATTATATTTTCTCTCAACTTACTACCATATAGAAGAAAAAAACCTGTCGTTGATGATAGTCCTCCACCCCCCACAAATTACTTTGGAGGAATGGCACATAGTGGGTATGAGTAGTACCAATGAAGCTTTTCTCTATGTTGTCTATCTTAATGAACTAGATTTGAGTTAGGGCTCTATCTTTACATGTTTTACATGTTTGTTAGCCATGATGAAATCAAGAACCATGTCTTTTATGTAAGGTAATAAATAAAAAGAGTCTAAGAACTCTTTTTCTATTTTTAATTTTATTGTATGCTACCTTAATTTATCAACAATACATGTCTCGTTCAGTACACAATCTATTTTCAGTTCAGGAATTACTAGTGTTCTTTCCCCTTGATCATGTCATAGGTGTAACTCCTATTCCTGCTTACTCCCAGTTTCCCCTTTCATCTCTGGAATCGAAGACAATCCCTATATATTATTCATGAATCCAAGTTATTTGTAGGATGTTTTAAATAAGATTTGTCTCCTTTGCAGAGTTTCAAGCTTGGACGTGCACAATTTTTTTTTTTAAATTTCATCTCCCCTAATTGGCAAAGCCTGTGTACTTGTGGTGCTAGCTGTGTTTTACATGTACATCTTGATCTTGTAACTAAAAACATCCTCTTTTGTTTATTCAAAATTGATGTATACATATTTCATTCACTTACCTCTATTATTTGATTTACAATTGTTGGACCAAGTGCCTGTCTGTTGACTATTTCTGTTATTAGATATACAATTGTTGGACCAAGTGCCTGCTTGCTGCCCACTTCTGTTATTAGATATACAATTGTTGGGCCAAGTGCCTGCCTGTTGCGTAAATCCTTGTAACCACATGAACCAACTTGCTTTATTTCTCCCTCTGGATATGTATATTCCGCATTTCCTCTAATTCTTAACTCACCAGGATAAGAACCAAGCACCTCAGTGCTATATGTCCTATTCCTTACTTTCCATATTTAGGATAAGAACCAAGCACCTCAGTGCTATATGTCCTATTCCTTACTTTCCATATTTAGGATAAGAACCAAGCACCTTAGTGCTATATGTCCTAATCCTTACCCTCCATATTTAGGATAAGAACCAAGCACCTTAGTGCTATATGTCCTAATCCTTACCCTCCATATTTAGGATAAGAACCAAGCACCTCAGTGCTATATTATTATTATTATTATTATAGCTTTTATATAGCACTACTTTCATGCTTATAGCGCTTTGGTCCAATCTCATTTGTGGACCATATATGTCCTAATCCTTACTCTCCATATTTAATTCTGTAGTATTTAGAGAAAGCTAATATTAAGTTTAAAAACAGTACCAGATTCACACCATGTGAAAAATATACCCACCCTCAAAAGTTTGCGACTTTCTCATAATTGAAAAAAAAAAAAAACTTCTCGGACTCTATAGTTTTTGCCGTGGAATCATTCCACCTGTCTGATCCTAAGATGCATTTTGTTTTAATCTGGAGCATGTCTGTGATACGTATTTTTTCTTACTACATATAAAACTTTACTGCTGATAACACAGTAGAAGGAGACACCAAAAATAAAATAAAGACTTCTCTGAGTTTGAAAGGTTCACAAAGTTTGCCTGCACCCGCTCCCCGCCCATGCTTCACAGAGCAGGCCATTATCGTAATCTATTACTTTCATTTCATAGATCTTCAATTGGAACATATGACCTCATCATCTTTTTTTTTTGGTTCATCTTACACTATACACATTTTTTTTCAGCGCAAGGTTTTGACTTTATTGTACTTGTGGAGAAAATAGTTTTTAGTAACCAACATTTGTTGTTAATCACACATCCCAAGGGCTACTCTTTTTTTTTTTCTATTTTTTTTTAATAATCCAATTTCTTTTGATTTCATGTCAGATCCATTGTGTTTTTGTGACAAGACTTCTTGGACTTCTTTCCTTTGATGTTTTGTTGTTCTATATAAAGTAATGTTCAGAACTGTTTAGTGAAATCTTCATTTGTACCTTCTCCGAAATATAAGCCAAAAAGGTCGTTATTGGTTTTGTGTTTTCTGTCTGTTCATTATTCCTTCACATTCAGATCTGAAAAACTATGTAAAAGTAGTTACCTGTTACCTATCCCTTAGTCTGGTGGACCGTTGGGGCACCAAGCAAGACTTGTGTACCATCTTTCTCCATTCCTCTCTATCCTTTGCCCTGATTAAAACCTCGTTCAATGGTAGGCCTGTCCATTCTTTGATGTTGTCTTCCCACCGCTTTCTCTGTCTGCCTCTTTTTCTTTTTCCTGTTACTGTTCCCTTGAGGAAGGTCTTTGTGAGTTCCGACGATCTTGTTACATGGCCATACATTTTGAGCTTTCGTTTCTTCACAGTATTTAGCAGGTCATCATGGGGTCCAATCGCTGCAGTAACCTTGTCTCTAATCTCTTGATTTGTGATGCGGTCTTTAAATGTGATGCCTAGGATCGTTCTGTAGCATCTCATTTCCATTGCTAGGATCCTCCTCTCTAGCTCTGCAGTCAGCGTCCAAGACTCACAAGCATATAGAAATGTGGCCATGACCATCAGTCTGATTTTGGTGCCGAGGGCTAAGCCTTTGTATTAACAAGTAAAATGACAACTAAAAAAATGCTTGTAAAAAAAAAAAAACAATAGAGTCTGTATTAACCTGAGCTGTTGTACAATGAGTGCATACAATATGGAATTACAATTCTGATGATTAGAGGCTAAACTACCTCACGTCTTAAGTCTAATCAGTTTGGATTAGTCATGCTATAGTAGATCTATATATATCCATGTGATAAGAAATATTTTTAACTATTTTTTTAGCCCAATTTTCTGCTTTTAGCTTTCTCAATACACAATGATCCTATCACTTGTCTGGACCAGTTGGAAATGGGTTGTGGGAGATAGAATGGGGTATCTGGGTGATCGCTTTTTTAATGTATTTTTTTTAAACTAAGCTGAATTCAAACTCTTAGGCTGAAGCCTTTTCTATCTCTGTTCGCAAGGGTTTATCCCTTCCTCGTGCTGTGATTGTTAGTCACTTTGTTCAAAAATCGTAATACTAGTTACAGAAGTGGGCAACAGACTAGTTATTAGCTTTTTTTTTTTTTTAAGTGTATTAGCTTTTTTTTTTTGTTAAGTGTTGCTTGAATCTCCTCTTGACCTGACACCTGGAGACTCACCGCTAGTTGAACTTCAAAAAAAGAAACGCCTTAAAAAAAGGGCTCGTGTGGCTCCAGGTGCCTGTGGCATGTTCGCGTGGAGTATTGAAGGATTCGAGGGAAGTTCAACACAGGTGTCTTAAAATAATTCACGATTTTCATTGTCCACATCCACATCGTCAAACTTCATGCATTCTTAAACTTCATGCATTCGTTAAACTTCATGCATTCGTTAAACTTCAT
>JADKLZ010003044.1:24520122-24536214 GCA_021533235.1 Biomphalaria straminea | reverse complement strand
TTTCTCTCTCTCTCCTTCTCTCTCTCTTTCCTTTTCTTTCTCTCCTTTTCTTTCTCTCTCCTTTCTCTCTCTCCTTTTCTCTCTCTCTCCTTTTCTCTCTCTCCTTTTCTCTCTCTCTTTTTTTCTCTTTCTCCTTCTCTCTCTCTCCTTCTCTCTCTCTCTCCTTTTCTCTCTCTCCTTTTCTCTCTCGCTCTCCTTTTCTCTCTCTCTCTCCTTCTCTCTCTCCCTTTCTCTTTCTCTTTGTGTTCTCAGTGTTATTTCGTCTTCCTTCTCTCCCCCATGTTTCTGTACCACACCAGTCCCTCAAAAAAAAAAAAACTGTGGAACATATACTGGAATTTGCCGACCTATCTAATTTTCTTTTTGTTGAGCCTCATGGTTTACCTGTGGGTACCTCACCTTTCCTACCTCGCTCCCTGTAACTCACCTTCACAGTGAAGTCTCAGTAACTTTGACCTAGTGGCAAGATGGGAAGCAGAGTCGAGAGATAAAAAAAAACACTGCCAGATTACGCCGCTAACCTTTTGCTTCTGGGATATGGGGGGGTGGGGGGTGGGCAGAACACACGATCACGCACCGTCTTTCTCCATTTTCCTCCTTTGGCGTGTCTTCTAACTTCCCCCTACACCCTCAGCGCCGCTCAAGGTGAAACATGCACACTGTCTTGAGGTGAGTGCATGCGTGTGCAGCAAGAGAGGGTGTCTATCAGCGGTTCTCAACCTTTTATGCTCGGCGACCCCTTTTTACAATCCCTGATTCTGTCGCGACTCCCCACCTCGCCCCCCCCCCCACACACTTACAGCAATAGAAGAATAGACAGTAACAATAAATATTTTCGATGGTCTTAGGCGACCCCTGGAAAATCATCTATCGACTCCCAAGGGGGGCGCGAACCACAGGTTGAGAACCCCCGGTGTCTATCAAAGAAACCTGATGGGCAGAGCTGATAAATAAATGGAAAGCTATTTTCTAATGACAGCGGTAAAGACAAAATACATATACATTGAACGCGATGAGAATACATAGACATTATTAACCACGTCTTCTGTTTCCTTCTTGCCTGTACACTTGGGACTGCGAATACATAACTGTCTACATCTAGAACAATGGGAAAATGGGTTCACGTGAATAATTATGATTCATACCCCCTCCCCCCCCACACACACACACCGAAAAAAAAAAAGTCCTAGTTAAGCGAATGTATAAATATATCAATTCGACTGTTAGGCCTATCGATCCAGACTTGCAATGTGTCCAAAATGTCCCTGTAGGTCTATGTCTCTATTTAACTCTTTAATGAAGGCAGCTGAAATACTCTCTATGTCATGTTCAAGATAAAGATTGTCTAGACCAAATTTTTTTTTTAAAGAAGATATTTCGAAATCTATAACGGTCAAACTAGAGTTTTTCCCCGTCTGGCTAATTAGCTGGTAATTGTTGTCCCGAAGATATACACCCAACTGTTTTCTAGGAAAATCTTTAGAGCCGATTTCGAGAACGTGTCCAGGTTTTTCTAGTTTCTGACCTTTTCTAATGAAGAAATAGTTTTTAAAAGCGAGGGAGAGGTGGCAAACCCAATGACCAACTTCATTCACTCTCCACTCTTTTTTTTAGATGCCATTGTTCCTGCGAAGCGGAGTCCCTAAAAGTGAAAAGGCCTAAGTATTCGAATTTCTCGGTTCAACGGCAATAGAGCATTCTATTGGGTCCATCGGACAGCGCATTTGTTTCCCCTCTTGGCCTGAAACTGATGGTCTAAAAGTCAAGTTTGCAGTGTCTAATACGGTACATTAAAGGATGCAAAGACAAGAGGTGCTGTATAAACTATAAATATAACTAAAAAAAATGAAAATTGTGTGGTTGAGGGTCGATCGATCGGAGGATGCTAAAAAAGATTTGTTTAGGATTGTCATTGTAATTAAAAAAAGAGAGATACTGAAAACTGTGAAGGGGGGGGGGTGGAAGGGTGCTGGTCATGGTCGAAAAGCGACATAGGATATTTTAAATATTGAATTGGAGAAAGAGATGTTACGTATGGCTAACTTTTTTGTTGTGGTCCGGTGAGCTTGAAGGGGGGGGGTGTATGGAGAAGTAAAAGTGATATTACTATTCACGGACCAAAAGCATATGTTCATGCGAGTGGCGTTAAAAAGCGGGTCTTTTGACATCAATTCCAAATTCTTATGTCGGAAAAATTACGATGCGCAGATAAATTTTTTTACAAAAAACGGGCTTCAGGGGAGAGAGAGAGAGAAAGAGAGCGGGTCGTTTAACTTCATCGTAACAGATACAATAAATCACGGGCTAAAACAAAAAGTATTTTAGGCCTTAAGTCAGGGGTGGGCAACCTTTTTCAACCGAGGGCCGCATTAATGAAATTTGGGGACTGTTCGGGCCTCATATATATATATATATATATATATATATATGAAAAGATTTAGATTTAGGAGGCACATACATGTTATGTGCAAACAACAAATTACAATGCTTCAGATGATAAACTTGAAGTCTGTCTTTAACTCTTCATTAGAAATTTTAGGAAAGGGTCACAGTCAATGTCCATCAAGGAACCTAACAATTTCTTCCTTTAGATTCAATATTGATCTAATGATTGGCCAGTGAATACAACTGTGTTACCAAACATTAGAATGTTTTAATTCCAAATCTTCACATACAATTTAGGAACTGCCAGTCGAGACCGGCCTTGGATAATTGGAGGCCATAGGCGAAGTGAATTTGGTGGCCCCGAATAAAATAAGAAATAAACAAAATAAAGGAAAAAAATAAAATTTAGCAATTTATAAGACCTAGTGTACTTCGAACAATAACATTGAGTACAAGCTTCACTATTCCATATCTGTAATTTTAAGCTGTGGTTCCTGTAACCTTTAAAAAACTATGGACCTCAGAAGCTGCATAACTTCACTACACCTAGGGAGGGTTCCTTGGCATAGTGATGATTACTAATCGTGTCTGTGGAAATAACTAATGTGTATTTAATGTAGCTATGTATAAACTTTCCAGTTACTAGTTTATGGTTGAGAATTTTTCTTTATTTTATTAAAAAGGTTGTTTTTCTCTGTCAAAACTCCATCAGTTGTTACCCTTGCCATCTTGTACAAGCCAACCCAACTCTTTCAACACAGTTGCCCACAGCATTGTGTAGATACTGGACAGGGCTTATGTCTTTTACTGAATTTATATAGTATTGCTATTAAATATAATCTTGGTTTTTTATTTATAAAACTCTTTAGAAGGACGTTTAGAGACAATGTTTCTTTAGCCTCTTTATTACAAGTGATAAGAATCAAAAGTTTCAATAATTTCTATAGATATTTATAATGATTTATTTAGGCTTTCGCGGGCCGCATAAAACACTTCGGCGGGCCGCATGTGGCCCGCGGGCCGTAAGTTGCCCACCCCTGCCTTAAGTGGATCGTTAAAATGTGGCCCGTTTATTGAAAATTCTCAAAACAAAAAGGAGAAGATATACCGGCCAGAATAAACAATATAAAACAAATGAACGGGCGTAGCCGGTGTGTACTTTTATTATGTGCACGTAGTCTACGAAGTGTCAGCGTGCTGACAGCCCAATGTTGTTGTTGTTTTCCTGCTCAGTGTCTAGGAGTTGTAGGATTTCTAGTCTGTCTGATGCTCTGGTCTTAGGCTATGAATTGAAAGGACGTGTGATTAAAAGTGACACTTCTGTGTGTTCTTTAAAGGATAGAGAGGAGGAGGGGGGCAGTGTAGATGATAATGATGACCTCTGTAGTGAAGGCAGATGACTTAAGTGGCAGATGATCCTCTGGAGAATCTCTCTCTCTCTCTCTCTCTCTCTCTCTCTCTCTCTCTCCGTTTCTCTTGTCTCCTTGCATCTTTTTTTTTCTTCTCGAATACAAAAGCGCCGTGTTTATTTTTTCACATTCTATCCTGAGATGTTGAGATTAATTCCTTTCTTTTCTTAACAAAGTAGTTTGAGCTCTATTTAGCTTACATCAACTAAGTCTGGGTGGATTCTTGTACACGTTATTTCTCTCTCTCTCTCTCTCTCTCTCTCTCTCTCTCTCTCTCTCTTCCCCTTCTCTGACCAAGTTGAAACTTCGCACATCTACTTATTGTCGGTACAAATAAACTTGTTAATCAAACTATTTCTAATCGCTCACATTTATTTATTGTTAGTCTAAAATCATTTGAAAATTCATGCCATGACTGATTCAAAATAATTACAGAAATGTTGTTATGTTCTTTTTTTTAAAGTAGTGTTTTTATATTTTACTTTTTTGTTAATGTAATTTATTTCTTTTGATCATTTGTCTGAATAAAAAAAATGAAATACACAAGACGTCTCACACCTGTTTTAAGGCAATCAGCCAACAAATATGGGACACAAAATATGGACAAATAAATAAACTAGATTCCTAATTATTCCTTTGCACAAGAAAGGAGAGTTAAAGTTAAGTCAGATCACTCAACAGGGCAAGAATAATTCTAGACTCAATAGAAACGCCGAGGAAGTCATTTCATAAGAACATGCAGGCAGAAGAACTGTTGAACAAATATTGAACATCAGACAATTCAAAAGAAAATGCCCTCAACACTAAAAGAAATTGGTACTCAACTTCATAGACTTCTAAAAAAAAAACAACTTGTGACCCTGTTTGGCGTGATGGCACGTGATGAGGAAGTTCAACATAGATAACGCCGTTATCGATGGTATCAAAGCCCGACACCAAACTGATAAAAGCTCAGTACTTCTGAACAACCGAATCGGAGAAAGCTTTAGTGTGTTGATAGGAAAACGGCAAGGATGCATTCTCTCACCAGCTCTTTTTAACATAATTCTGGAGCATAGTATGATGGAAACTCTAGAAGGATTTACTCCCAGCTTGACCATGAATTTCCATTCTCAGGTGTGCAGATGATATAGACCTCATTGAAGACAATGCAGACCCCGTTACAAGATTTTACTACATAACTGGGTGCTGCAGCTAGAGATGTTGGCAAGGAGATCAATGCTGAGAAGAGCAAACTACTTGTTTCTGGTGGACATGCACGAGATGTTGCATGCTGGTCAAACATGACGAGCTGACTCATTGAAACACCTGACACTGAAGCTTGAGACTGAAAGAAGAATTCAAGACTTTGAGAGAGTAGCTGCTACAAAACTAAAAAATGCTGGGTAAAAGAATTGAACTCTGTCTGGCAAAAAGGAAGAACTCCTCATTACTGTGAAAAGTCGAAATCTGATGCTGGTTTGGTCAAAGTGTAAGACATATCTCAACGTCAGACGTATTCCTTTAGGGTACAGTGGAGAGCGCACAAAAAGATGGCTGGATAACTTAAAAGAATGGACTCATGATATACTATTTTAAACAGCCGCTGACCGGGCAAAGTAGTGGGATTTGGTTGCGCGAACTGTCACATCACCCATAGGACAAAGGTTAAGAGATAAATGATTATATATTACATATATTTATATTGTTGTAAACCTGGTAACACAAACGAGGGTAGTGCTATGTGTGTGTGTTTTAGCCAACCCAAATCGTCAGAGTTCAGCACAGTACGAGCGGTCAACTGTGACCAGGGACAATACACGCCAGTTTGGCAAGGACGATAACGCACGAATGTCACGGCGAAAGTGATCAACTGGAGTGGTCAAGATCAAGAAAGTTCGAGAAGGCCAGTAGAGACACTATATAAGAGCGAGTGTGTCAGAATCGAGGCACTTCACGTTACCTCGCAATGTGATCAGGACGAGGCGAAGTCAGAACCAGCACGGTGTGTGAAGTCCGAAGCAAAGCTATGTTTTTGTACAGTGTTTAGGTTATTGCCAATTGTGATGTATTTGAAATTAAAATGTCACTGATACTTTTGAGCCCTGAGTTGTGAGGTTCTTTGAAGTTCGCTGTATCGTGTTTGCAGAGAGCCTGGATAGTAGAAGAGAGCGATTCGTAACAATATTATAGAGCTAGAGAGAAGGGGGGATGGACATGTAGATTATTTTATTTTACAATTGTCTTTCATTCGTTCTATCCTTCGCTAGTTATTCTTGATCAAATGTACTCTTGAATTTGTTGTCACTTCACCTCTCTGCAT
Organism: Biomphalaria straminea; assembly: GCA_021533235.1. NCBI lineage: Eukaryota > Metazoa > Mollusca > Gastropoda > Planorbidae > Biomphalaria > Biomphalaria straminea. The sequence continues at coordinate 24,530,118 of JADKLZ010003044.1, read as the reverse complement.
AACGTTTCCCATTGGGTCCCTAATGTTAGTCCCAGCATAAAGAGTCTTGTTCTGGCCTATTGTGTGTCACCCTCTGCCCTTTTTGTCTCCTGACTTGATTTATTCACTACGGAAGTAACCAGGTCTGGTCTTCTTTGTGCCAATGGTATCTCTCCCTCCCCCCTCCCTCCCCTTTTGTTTTCCATAGGTCTGGGGGGGGGAGGGCGGAGTATGTATAGAAAGGTGAGGATGAAAGTAATGTACTTCTAAGAAAGAAAGAAAGAGAAACACACAAGAGCGCATGCGCACAAAGGAAGTGCAATATTGTGCTCACCTGGTACCCTCTGTGCACGTGACGTCACTAGGGTAACGAACTCTTCCTCCACCTTTCCTCTACCTTCCGACGGCCCGACCAATTTGATCTCTCTGTCTCTTCTCTATTTTCTCTCTCTCTCTCTCTTCTCTATTTTCTCTCTCTCTCTCTCTCTCTCTTATCGGCGACCTTTTATTATTTCTTGTACTGGAAGAAAGTTTGATGAGGAAATGCAAAGGCCCTACCAATTCTATCTCTCTGTCTCTCTCTCACCTTCCCCTAGCTCTCTCTTTTTCTCACTCCCTCTTTCTTCTCTACCACTCTCTTTCCTCTCTCTCTCTCTCTCTCTCTCTCTCTCTCTCTCTCTCTCTCCTTTCTCTCTCTCTTATAGGTGACCTTTTATTTCTGTATTGGAAGAAAGTTTGACGAGGAATAGCAAAGAAATGATCTAGTGCCCTTAAAGATAAAGGCTTTTTTTGTGTCTACTCGTAAAAACGTATTAAAAGCTATCGGTTTATATGAAACATATCTTTTTTTTTTCTCATTCTTGGATGTTTCACTAACCAAAATAAAATTGTTTTACGTCCGTGTCTAATGTGAACATAATCTTTGACTTTTGGATTCATTTGAAGGCTGTATTAGCAGCAAGCTTGTACACTGTTTGATGCACGTCGACTGTGAGAACTGGAAGGTTTAATGAAGGAGTGTAACCCAGAGCCTCTTTCTGGCTACAGTTTCATTCTCGTTGTCCTAGATTGTTCCATGGAATCGTTTTACCTAAACACTTGGTGACATCAAACGCTCTTTGAACGTATTCGTTATATTCCAATGAGGTGCTTTCATAACAAATGAATATTCACATTTGACTAGAGTAACACCTTTTAGTAAAAAATCACTAAATTTAGAAAGCCTTCAGGACAGAAGACTCAAAAGTAAAGTAGCAATTATACATAAAACACTGAACCATAATCTTCAAATCCAAAAACAAAATTTAATAAAATACTCAGAAAGACACAAAGATATTTTAGGCACATTCCTCGTCCCATATGCTAGGACAAATTTGTACAAAAGCTCCTTCTTACCCTAGCGCTATTAGAGCATGGAATGGATTGCCTGAACTAGTCAGGAAAACCAGTGACTTTGCAGAATTTAAGTCATTGGTTAATATGCATGGCTGAATGTATGACGCGTAGGACGTAATCATCTTCTTTTTTGAAAGTAACGTCTGTATTGTATAAGATAAGGTATTGAAGAAGTGGCCAAGTGGACGAGACCATCTTTAGGATTTTGGGCACAGGGAAAATGGCCGCTACTTTACCACATGATTCGTGTATTACCCAACGGCATATACAATTATTAAGCCCCATACTAAGAAGCCTATAACGTCCGATACTTAGGACCAGGAAGTGGAAGGCCTAGAAAAATATGGAGACTGATGGGTAGTTAAAATAATATTAATCTGGTCTCATTTCATTGAACCAAAGTTTACCCTCGACACCTCTCTGGTAAAAGCTGAAATTGAAGGTAGTCAGCGCTCGTTCTATTAGGTCCACTTATAAATAATTGCTATATATTTATATGAGTTTATAAGACTGCAAATTAAAATTTCGCCATTTTGATTTTTTTTTCGCCCTGACCATAGTGTAACGAACTTCACTATCAGGCCTTCAGCCACAACTGCTAAATTCAACACAGCACATCGAACACAAGAACTTGACAACAAGAGCTTCAATAAACACAGTGGCGGTTTAATTACAAATACAGCAACAGCCTATAAACACAATTGGCTCCAGCAACCACAAATACTTTTCTACACAACAGAACTGCCTAACTAACACTGCAGTCTCTATAGCTCGTACAGCTACATTCTCGAAGACTTCGTTCGTAACACCAGTACTCACTGCTTGCTATTCTGAGACAGGACTCGGTCTCTCTAACACATTCCTAACACATTGCCCCTCGTCTGTTAAAGCTTTCGGGTCAAATGCGCAGAGCACAGGTCACACTAGGGACAGCCGTTGGTTGACCTGTGTGAAAGTCTGTGTGTCAGTGGGTCTCACACATTAACCATTTCAGTCCGCCACTGGAGTTATAACAATACAAATATACAAATCTAGTTACAGCGTTGGAATTGTCGCCATTTGCTTGATCTCTTGGTTTGGTGGCACTTATGACGGTTGTACTCTGCATCTATAGCATCTTTTTGTTAGGTAGATCTGACTGTGGAGCGACTCATTGTAGTTTTCATGCTTCAGATCGCTTTGCAGTAGTCTGCTTTTCTTTCTCAATCCTGTAGAAAGGATTCCTGTGGGAAGCGTGGTCGAGAGGCAAAGTGCGCTTGACTTGGCTACCTAGAAGGGGGCTCGAGGTTCGACACCCGACTCGGCAGAATTGTGTTTACTGAGCGCCTAAAGGCAGCACGGAATACCAACTCCTAGATACCCCATCCCCCCCACCGGTCCACAAATGAGATTGGAGCAAAGCGCTCCGAACATGCTATAAGCATGAAAGTAGCGCTATACAAAAGCTATAATAATTCAGGCTTCAGATTGCTTTGTATTAGCCTGCTTTTCTTTCTCAATCCTGTAGGTTCAGGCTTCCAGAGTTCTGCTCTTGGCTTGCCCTTGCTGAGCACGTGCTCACTGCACTACCTGCTGGCCTGTCATGAGAACTCATCCTTCTGTTTCTCTCCTGGCAGTAGATATTCTGTAACCCTCTTCTTGTTTTGAATTAAGTTATTTGTTTTGATTCCCTCCCCGACTGAATCACGTGTTTTCACAGATCGCGGGGATAAGATCAAGGGAAGGGGGCATGGGAGGTAGACCGTAGAACCACTTGAAGGAGTAATGTTTGTTTGAACGCACACACACACACACAGATATTAAACATCTTGGCTTGTGAAAGAGTCACACACACACACACACAGAGATATTAAACATCTTGGCTTGTGAAAGAGTCACACACACACAGATATTAAGCATCTTGGCTTGTGAAATGATAGGGTCAGATAGCGACCTATTGGGCCATGCACTCTGGGGGCCTGTTTGAACCTACAGCGTACTGTTTGAAAACACGCTTCAGAGAAAACGTGAAACTGTTGTAATTAGATCCTAGTGAACTAATGATTGTAACATTCAATGCTTCAGTGGAGCCTAAAGTTTGACGATTATCATGCTGGGAAGAGACGATTATTTTAATTAGACTGCTCAGTGTATATTGCTATTGAAAAGAAATCTGTAATTTAAAGCAAAATAATTTTAACATCTTCGTGGTTATAGTTTAAATAATTTGATCAGCAGGCTAAATTTGTAAAATAACTTAAGACTTTAGCGACTGATTAAAAGGTCAAAGTCGTAGATTAACAGACTGCAGTTATTGATTAACAGACTGGGGTTATTGATTAACAGACTGAGGTTATTGATTAACAGACTGAGGTTATTGATTAGCAGACTGAAGTTATTGATTAACAGGCCGAAGTTATTGATTAACAGGCCGAAGTTATTAATTAACAAGCAGAAATTATTGAACAGAACGATGTTGTTAACAAATTGAATTCATTAACTCATTAACTGAATAAATTGATTGATTAAATTCGGAAATAGGCAAAAGTCATTGATTAACAGAGGAAATTCAGTGATTAAAAGACTGTTTTAATAACTCATTAGTAGACTGCCATTTATTATCAGACTTAATTATTTGATTAGCGGACTAAAGTAATCCATCTCAGCAGACGTATTGTCATCGATTAGTAGACAATCTCACGTTAGATGTAGGCCTAATGTCAAAACTCTATGTAATCCTTCATATAGATCAGTGGTCTTCAACCTTTTTTGGCCTACCGCCCCCTTTTCGTATTTTTTTCTTTTAAAAATCTGCCAGCGCCCCCCCTCTAAGAAAAACACTTATAAAGAAGCGTGAGAAGGCTATTTTAAACAAAATGTCATTTATTTATTAATTTTTATGCTGTCAATTACACTTATCCCGCATGGGACACAACCGCATGAAAGGGCGATTTTCTTTGGCGAGCTCAGAATAAGACGGAGTTACAGAGGTGCTCCCATAAGCGCTATAAAGATCCACTCAGGTGCCAGTTCCCACTCACTGGCATAGAGTAAAGCACCTGGCAGCATTCTCTAGTAACAGATGACCTCTAAGAGAGACAGTTGGAGAGCTCTCACAAATGCTGAGGGAAAGACATTTGAGACTCAAAAAAAAAGACAATATTGACGACATGCGCAAAAGACGGAAAATTTAATAGACCACCAGCAGACAACAGCTTTGTCTGCATAAAATTCCGGAAAATATGTAGGTCGCAAAAGGGTTTGCGTAGTTGTATGAAACACTTCACTCGTCGTAATCTTCGGAATCGAAGGTAAAAACAACCAATATTATCATTATACAAAAATTGTCAAATAATTTGCAGTGATTACACACAAAAATTAATCTCATTGTCCTGACTTTCTTTCAAATCCTAAGAATAGTCCCCTTTTAAATTTTTTAAGTTTTATTTTTATTATAAACATTAATATTGCTGAATTCATTACAAACTGAAATTAGGCTCATGAGAACCCTGTGACTCCTGCAGTCTGACAATATTAGAAATTTCAAGCTTAGTCAAAGCAAGGCGAAGGTCTCATCTAGTGGCTACATCCAGTCTATTTCTTTGCTTATTCATTAAGTTTGTTACGCACTAAATCTAGGTTAACCATGTATGTTGATGGAAAAGCTAAAACATAATTCCATTTTGGACCACAGTTTTGGAATATTACTGAAACATTTAAATGCAGCCCCATCTCTGCCTCCAGGCCGGAGGGAACATTGTCCTGTTGGGGCTTACTTTGCCCTGTTCCGCCCGAACTATGACTCCCGATGCTGTTACTGTGTTTCAAATAGAAATGAAATTGCAGGCTAAAATTTTCTTAAGATGTTGCCTGTGTATCATAACTCGCAAGGTGAAGAGTGGATAGATCTGTTCTTTATTCTATATTTATTATGAAACCATTCTAGCGTCCAACCACTGATGGTTCACTATAAGTCGTAATAACCTACAAAACTAGTAATTTTGAAATAATACTTCATCCCTATAAGAAAAAAATGTCTTTCTGTGTTACATATGTTTAAAAATTTATTTTTCAATTTTTCTAATAAGAGTCCACAAAAACATAATCTTTATTTGCCGTTTTTGTTTTTAATATTGTTTTAATAGTAGATTTTTATAATTCTTCTTGAATATTCAGATTTTTTTTTTGGACATTGCTAAATGTTCGTGAAGCCGATTTGGTTTCATAACTTAATCTGAAAATTCCGTTATTCAAATTGGAACATTGTAATACTTTTTATCTGTTGCAAATTCTCTAGGACTCTTACCAATGTTCCATTACATACCAGCGAGTTTTCGTTAATGGTTTTTGTTTTTTAAAAAAGGTTAAATTATTCTATTTGAATGTTAGCTTTAACGTGTTTTTAAATTAAAATTTACATATGGATAAAATAAAATATAATCTAAAAGGCGAATTACCTAGTTTGTCTATCAAATCATGATCGTTTATGCGCTCAAAATCTAAGGACACTAATACCCTCCTATTAGTAAAACAGTAAAAAGAGTAAGAATTTAAAAATGGAAAATGGGAATCCCGAACTCAATTCTTAAATTAGAAGTAAGCTTATTATAATTAGTCAATATTCAGTTTGCTAGCTTTGTTTTTAATAATTTATTTATTTGTTTTGTTTCTGTACATTTTTAGTTTCTTCTTTCCCCCTATATGCCCAGCGCCCCCTTACAGCCCCCTTTTTGTGCCCAGCGCCCCTGTACCGCCCCTTTGGCTCCCAGCGCCCCCCAAAATCTCGAAAACGCCCCCAAGGGGGCGATATCGCCCCCGTTGAAGAACACTGATATAGATAAACTCTCTGCTGTTAATAACTAGCAGAACTCAACATTGACTTGTGAATACGTTCTTGTGTATTTTATTTGGGTTATGAAGTTATTTAAAAAATAAACTGTTCTTTGTTAAGGTATTAGTTTAAAGTAGTCCGATTCTCTCACTCTATCGGTAGCCCGCTAAACCAGGGGAACTAATTCAATATAGGTATTTGGTGCTGCATCAATTTTTTTCCAGCCTCTTGTTCATATAGTTATTTAACTTTAACCTCTCTCTCTCTCTTTCTCTCTCTCTCTCTCTCTCTCTCTCTGTCTCTCTCTCTCTATTTCACTCTCTCTCTCTATCTGTCTCTCTCTCTCTCTCTGTCTCTCTCTATCTGTCTCTCTCTGTCTCTCTATCTGTCTCTCTCTGTCTCTCTCTATCTGTCTCTACCTGTCTCTCTCTCTGTCTCTCTCTCTGTCTCTCTCTCTCTCTGTCTCTCTGTCTGTCTCTCTCTCTCTGTCTATCTGTCTGTCTCTGTTTGTCTGTCTCTCTCTGTCTCTTTCTCTCTCTGTCTCTATCTCTCTCTGTCTCTCTCTCTATCTCTCTCTCTGTCTCTCTATCTGTCTCTCTATCTGTCTCTCTCTCTGTCTCTCTCTCTCTCTGTCTCTCTCTCACACACACAAACTTAAACACAGATACTGAACTAATTCTACCTAGTCAAGAACTAGTAGGCCTACTAATGTACATCATCAGTGATGGTTGTGGCCTATAGATTTCCTTATTACCCTAGTCTTGGTTTAATGACACTATTGATTGGACTTAAAGCCAATCTTTTGTTTTCACATTCAACATATATCATCGTGCACATCTTTTCCATTCTTTTGTTGTTGTTTTTTCTACAAAGCATCTATCCACTCACTCTGTCTGTCTGGTCAAAGGTTTGTACACGTTACTTCTCCCACACTCCAATCTCGGATCAAGTTAAACCTTCACGCAATTATTATATGCATAGAACATCAATCAATTTTTTGAAAGTAATCTATTAGTTATTGGTAATAAGTTTGTGTTTTTTTATGCCAGCAAATAAGACTAATCCTTCAGTGTATGTATATATATAATATAATATAATATAATACCGGTATATATATATATGGCTAAATTTGTTGAATTTAGTTCTCTTCATTAACAAATAACTGTTAACGCTATTTCTCCCTTACGATTTCTCCGATCGTGTTGATACTTGAAGCCATTGTTTATTGTATCTAACAAAACATGAATCAATAAAATAAATACCCAATTAGTTAATTAAGTATCGGTAATTATTTTGTTTGATACTGATCAAGGGAAATAGCTTGTACATTATTAATATATTTTTAAGGACTGAGTTCTTCCCCTTTAGATAATTTTTTTAATAGTTAAAATAGTAATGCGATCACAGAATCGCTCTACAACTTGATCTGGTCAGTCTATTGAACTTGATCAGGTCATTCTATTGATCTTGATCAGGTCAGTCTATTGATCTTGATCAGGTCAGTCTACTGAACTTGATCAGGTCAGTCAATTGACTTTGCTCTAAGTAGTACTTTAAGATCATCGCCCTCGCTGATATACTTACCTTGTGTACTGACGCATGTAGCCTCCCCGGCAGGTGTTTTGTATGTCATATGGGCATGTACCTTTAAGTCATTCTTCCACTCGGCTAGTCTCTTCAAGTTCCCTTTATTTTTTTTATTGTTCAGTTATGTTTTCTCCCTTGGCTGTGCTCCATACTGCTCAACTGATTGACCTGGTGCATCTCCTCTTTCTTCTGGTAACGAGAGGCATATGCTGGGTCTAACCGTGCACAGGTCTAATGAGAGGTCTTGGAATAAAGGTCACTTGTACAAAAAAGAAATATCTTTAAAAGTCTTTTTTTAACTTATACTATTATTATTACCTCCCTGGATAGTTTATAGCACCTCTCAGCTTATGTCATACAAAACTGGTTACCGGAACTTTGGTTATTTGCTTTGAACGCGATGCCTTCAAAAGAATCCACTCATAATAGATCATTATACACTGTTAGTGTGGGCTTTTTATAACTTGATCTCTATCATTATTATTTTTTCGTGCTGTAGATTGTTAGTGTTTCATTGTTATAATAAATGCTGTTAGTATACGTTTACTTTTGTTCTTAAGAACTAGTGTTTATAAACATATGAAGTATTATCTCGAGTTTGACGTAGAATCGTGTCTTTTATATATTAATGGACCTCCTGGGCTTGAGGAAGTGTAGAATAAGAATACTATTTTAACACAATTTTTGCTTGTTTAGATTGACACAACACACGCTATTATTGAAAGCGATATTTTTTTTTCCAAAGGTGAAAATTAAGATAACATAAGATAATTTTTATTGATCTAATCGAATGAAAATTCAGTTTGATTACAATTGACAACCTCAGCGTAACTACTGTACAAAAACAATATTGATGAAAAATTAGAACAACATTCGCATTCGATCACCATACACATTCACAACCAGCGCTTTATGAATTTGACTACTATGTACTTTTCAGCTGACCTCATAACACTCTGACCGAAAGTGGGACAAAGGAATTTTTAAATCTTTCAGTTTTAGTCCTAATGGAAAGGAGACGACCACTTCGTTCATATCTTATGTAACAGTTGTTTAATGGGTGCAGGTTGTCTTTAAGAATTTGAGTGATTTGGAAAGGCATCTTTCTTGGAAAAGCTCTTCAAGAGATGGTAGCTGTACTTGAGTAATATACGATGCTTTTTTTAATTAGTCTATTAAAATGGAAATATTCGATTCGCTCTTGTACATTTTAAATATATTTTCTCAAGCGCTGAGGCAGCACGAGGCTATACTTTTCAAAGCACAAATGTGATGTGTGATTAGCTCTTAGGAAATACAATTAGTTAGCCTCGAGGCTGAACTTATGTTTGGTACTCATACAATCATAAGTTAGCCTTCAAGCTCAAGTCATATTTAGTGCTAATGTAAGGTAGCCTCTAAACTGAAGTCATGTTTAGTGCTAATACTTAAATACAATCGTAAGAAAACCTTTGAGCTCAAGTCATGTTTAGTGCTAATACATTCATAAGGTCGCCTCTGAGTTCAAGTCATGTTTAGTGCTAATGCAATCATTAGGTAGCCTCTGAACTAAAGTCATGTTTAGTGCTAATGCAATCATAAGGTAGCCTCTGAACTAAAGTCATGTTTAGTGATAATGCAATGATAAGGTAGCCTCTGAACTACTAAAGCCATGTTTAGTGCTAATGCAATCATAAGGTCGCCTCTGAACTAAAGTCATGTTTAGTGCTAATGCAATCATAAGGTAGCCTCTGAACTAAAGTCATGTTTAGTGTTAATGCAATCATAAGGTAGCCTCTAAACTAAAGTCATGTTTAGTGCTAATGCAATCATAAGGTAGCCTCTGAGCTCAAGTCATGTTTAGTGCTAATACAAGCATAAGTTATTTCACTTTCTAATGGTTATTACTGAAGCTATCACGTCCCCGTAAAACAACAAAACTGACCTATCTCTCACTTGTCTGTTTTGAGACCAAATGTTCATGTTGACTACCCCACTCTTTTAATACCTGACCTGAGTATAAGACAGAACACAAATACTTTATAACAATATTTATAAATAATACTTTTATTTACAGAGGACCTCAACCTACCCAGCGTCCCTCCTCTGCTGTTAACTATACCGAAAACGTACCCCAAGTCTAGTCCAAGATGCGACCCCACCGGCTGTCCAGGATATGGTAAGTGATTCTGTCTCGTCATAAGTCGTCTAGTGGTAGCTTTTAAAGGAAAACTCTGGCAATGAAG
>JADKLZ010003044.1:24437948-24452335 GCA_021533235.1 Biomphalaria straminea | reverse complement strand
TGTGTGTGTGTGTGTGTGTGTGTGTGTGCTGTACACACGTTTATGCATAGGGTTAGGGTTTACTGGGCGTTAGGGTTAGGGTTAGGAAAAAAATCGCCCTCCCCCACGCTAAAGTTCTGGATCCGCTAGTGGCTCTTTTTGATATTTAGCGTGTAGGGTGTCCGTGGCCTGTGGACAATGTGTGGGTGGACACGGAGTCTGAATACGGATTGTCCCTTGAAAGTGAGCTTTTTATATTTCTATCGTTTGGAACAAATTACTAGCTAATTGGCCGCATAAGGAAAACTGATTAAACCGGTTTAATTTTTTTCAAAATATAATCATCTTAAGATTAAGCTTGGTCTATATCTTGAGTACATGTCTGTCAGAACCCCAACACGCATTTAGGAAAGAGTTGAAGGAACCTATTGACGTTCAGGAACATTTTGTGCACCGTATAATACTAATGTGGAGCGCTTGGTGGCTGAGCAGTAAAGCTCCTGGCTTCGGTGCTGGAGGTCCCGGGTTCGAATCCTGGTGTTAACTGGGATTTTTATTTCGGGATTTTAGGACGCCCTTGAGTTCACCCAGCTCTAATGGGTACCTGACATTAGTTTTTGGAAAAGTAAAGGTGGTTGGTCGTTGTGCTGGCCACATGACACCCTCGTTAACCGTAGGCGGCAGAAACAGATGACCTTTACATCATCTGCCCTATAGACCACAAGGTCTAAAAGGAGAACTTTTACTTTTGTTATCCTACTTCTGTAGAAATAACTAGCTGGACTGCTAGAAGTAATGGTCAATATTGCTACACGCCTGTCTTCTCTTGGAAGAAGATTTTATTAGGACGTTTTACTTCAGGTCACCACATTTCTCAGTATTTCTTTTCAATCTTTGTATTTTATTGTATAAAGAACGTAAAATGAATTCTATTTAAATGTTCCAAGAACAAATAACTCTGATTAACCTTTAGTATGAACGTCTTCACCCTCCCTTTGTTAAGTCAGCAAACAGTACATTCAATTTTCAAAGTCAGAAAAACAATGTAATAATTTATTTTCCTTTTCAACTTTTTAAACGCTTTAAACAAAAATAGTGCTTGATTTGTGTATCGTCTGCTAGCATTGCACACAGGATACGCAGCCCGTTGATTTGTTCGCAGGCTTTATTTATTTATTTATTTATTTATTTATTTTACCGGAACATCCCCCCACCCCCTTTTTTTCCCTTATAATAACCGGGCCACATGTTAACGATCCCCCCCCCCAACAAACTCTTTAGAATAACTATGTTAATTCAAATGCTTGAAAACAATTAGGAATTGGGGGGGGGGCGATGACCTGGTACTATTGTTGATCAAACCAACGCTCTGAAAAGACTAAAAATAAACATTTAAACTTCCATTTCATTCGCTTGTTAGTTGCTGCAGTTAAAAATGCAGATTATTCCCAAAATACTTCTACGAAAGAAAACAAGTTGTCAATTTTCATTTGAACTGGTCGTCAATGTGTCATAGAGTGTAGAGAAACAGGATTGGATAAATGAAAATCCTTCCAGCCTTGTTGTGGAACTTGTTTCTCTGTTGTATTAGTAATGTATTTCTTCTGTAAGAAAAAGGTGAATAATTCAAAAGAGTAATTTATCTCTAACTCTCTAAATTCTCTCTAAAGCGCTTGGCTTCCGTACTGGAGGTCCCGGGTTCGAATCCTGGTGAAGACTGGGATTTTTATTTCGGAATTTTCGGGCGCCCTTGAGTCCACCCAGCTCTAATGGGTACCTGACACTAGTTGGGGAAAAGTAAAGGCGGTTGGTCGTTATGCTGGCCACATGACACTCTCGTTAACCGTAGGCCACAGAATCAGATGACCTTTACATCATCCGCACTATAGACCACAGGGTTTCAAAGGGGGGAACTTTTGTTTAACACAGATGATATTCTAATATTGAAAAGGCCACAGTCTGTTATAAATCACGTTATCCCTATGAAGTCCTAGCACCAACTGACTATATTTACACATATAATCTCTAATCCAACTAAGTCGTGACATGAACAAAGTCGCGTTAAAGTCCATCAATTATGGTGCGTCTATATACAAACTAATAATACAAAGTGCCTCACACAACACAATTACAAAAGATTGAGTACTTTCTATAATCGAATGTTGATTGCGTTCCTAAACGTTAAAAATGTTGACCAATAAAACATCAAAAGTTTCAGTCCATTATAAAATGATAAAAAATTTAAATATTCGCAATCATTGCATTGTAAAATTGAAACAATTAAAAAAACTTGGCTTCCGAACTAGAAGCTCCTTGGTTCAAATCTCGCGAAAAAAGTTAATTCAAAATTCTTTGAGGACGCCCCTGACTCTTCTTGGAGAACGTAAAGGTGGTTGGTCGTTGTGCTGGACACATCACTCCCTCGCAAGTGTCAGAAACATATGACATATACTTCATCTGCCTTACAGTATGCTAGGTTAGAAAGGACTACTTAACTTTGCATTTCAAAATGAATGGAAACATTTTTTTTTGTCTTTGAGTGGATGTCTTTTGACGATGTCTTCTCTGTAGACTTGAAAGATATAAAATTCTATGGTATTGAGATTCGGGCTTCGTTTTAAGCTCTGAATGTCTATTTATTCAGTTTGTGGATACGCTACACAAGCTGGCAGCATATTGAGTGAACAATGCTAAGACAAATACATCACAATACCAGCATTAAACCCTCACTAAACCTCACACTAAACCCAACACTAAACTTTACACTAAACCTCACACTAAACTTCACACTAAACCCTACACTAAATCTCACACTAAACCCCACACTAAACCTTACACTAAAGCTCACACTAAACTTCACACTAAACACACACAAAAACTCACACTCAACCTCACATTCAAACCACACACTAAACCTCACACTCAACCTCACACTCAACCTCACACTCAACCTCACACTCAACCTCTCATTCAACCTCTCATTCAACCTCTCAGTCAACCTCTCATTCAACCTCTCATTCAACCTCTCATTCAACCTCTCATTTAACCTCTCATTTAACCTGTCATTCAACCTCACACTCAACCTCTCATTCAACCTCACACTCAACCTCACACTAAACCTCACACTAAACCTCACACTAAACCTCACACTCAACCTCACATTCAACCTCACACTCAACCTCACACTAAACCTCACACTAAACCTCACACTAAACCTCACACTAAACCTCACACTAAACCTCACATTCAACTTCACACTCAACTTCACACTGAACCTCACACTAAAATGTTTTTGCTGTTTTACAAAATTTAAAACTTAACATGCTTTTTCATTTCAATCTAGTGATGACTTTATTTGATGGACCTGTTCGTTTCACTGTTCAGATCTTCTGTCCCTTTGGTTCACTGGCCACCTGTTTCTGCTGCCATGCCAAGAAGTTGAGCTAAAACATGATACTGAGTGCAGCACTTTTGAGACACACTATCTCCGAGGTGCTCACATTCTTCCACCTCAGCCCCCAATTCTTACACTTCCCCAACATGGCTGGTGCGATACACATTTGATTTTATTTACTTGCTTGGAATATTCCTTCAGAAGTGAAGATCATTATTTCCTAGACCAATTTCTTCAGAAGTGAAGATCATTATTTCCTAGACCAATAGCAGGGAGCAAGGTGTAACTAGAGACCATCCTGATGACTGTCCAGCCATATGACCAGCAAGCCATCCCTAGAACAAATAAGAGCACAAAAATAGTTACATTACTTTAATTGTTGATTGCCTGTCACAAGATTATTTCATGTGCATCAATTACACACAATTGTGGGTGACAGTTAGCCAGGAATAGGTCACCACTCAATTACTGGTAGGGAAATTGGTTAGTTTTTAAGTTGGCATAATTTCATAAATTTTTTAAATTTATTTTTTATTAGTGAAAACGTCAGGTTTTTTAAATGTGTAGCTTAAACTGGCCTAATGAAGGAATTGGCTTAAAGACGAGAACTTAGAAACAAACAATAACCCAGGTACCCAAATAAATAAAGCTAGGTTTGCCTTCTCAACTCTTCAAACAATCTGGCGCTCCAAGGCAATATCTCTACATAACAAAATAAGAATCTATAATACTAACGTTAAGTCTGTTCTCCTTTACGGTTCAGAAACTTGGAGAGTCACTAAAAGAAATACGGAAAAGCTCCAAACATTTGTTAACAGATGCCTACGCCGGATATTAGGAATTAGGTGGCCAGAAAAGATTACCACTACCGATTTGTGGAACAAAACTAGACAAAAGCCCATAGCACAAGACATTACCAAACGAAAATGGAGCTGGATAGGACACACCCTGCGGAAACCAGCTACCAATGTTGCAAGGCAGGCTCTTGACTGGAATCCACATGGAAAGAGGAAAGTAGGCAGACCCAAGCAAACCTGGAAGAGGTCAGTCATCAGTGAAGCTGAGAGTACTGGAATGACATGGGAGCAGATGAAGAAAGCTGCTCAGTACCGAGTTCGGTGGAGAGGTGTGGTTGCGGCCCTATGCTCCCCTGGGAGTACACAGGATTAAGTCAGAAGTCAAAGTTTGCTTCCTTTTTTTGTATTTTCATAAATATCCAAATTTACTAATGGATATTTGGCGTGTGTGTGTGTGTGTTTTATCTGTTCAGAAACGGAAGTGACAAACGCTACAGCTCTGTTTAGGAAGTCTACAAATTTGTGTGCACCTTATACCATGATCATTTCGACAATGAAATGCTCTAAACAGTGCACGCGTTTGCCCGTTTGAGAATCTAGTAACTTCCGATAAGCATATGTTGAACGTAGGGGAACGAACTCCAATTATCTTCCCCTGACTAGACACTTGCGGCGCTTCCGTGGTTGGAAAAAAAAGACATCAGACAGTGACGTCACTGGGGCATTGACTGATTGGAAGTGGAGCCAAAGGAAGGGGCAGCTGAAAGATTACAAAGGTGCATATGACGTAAGGGTCCGAGGTGACGTTCGTCATCGTTATGACCTTACGAGCATACAGGTCAGTGTAGTTTACGTACGTAAGAGTTTAAGTTATTGGGTCAGTTGAATAACAATAATAAATTATAACGCTACTTTCAGACTTATAGCATGCTCAGGGCGCTTTGGTCCAATCTCATTTGTGGACCAGTGGGAGGTAGCCAAGCCAAGTGCAAGCGTACTCAGCCTCTCAACCACACTTCCCACGAAATGTCTGGCACAAACCAAAAAAAAATAATTGTATGACGGAAAAGGACCCTTTGGAATGCACTATCAAAAAACGCATAGATCGACAGATGTAATGGCTTAAAAGAATAGAAATTGTCGTTATGTATTTGGAGAGTAGAGATTGTCGTTATGGTTTAGAAGACAAGAGATTGTCATTATGGTTTAGAAGACAAGAGATTGTCGTTATGGTTTAGGAGATAAGAGATTGTCGTTATGTTTTAGAAGACAAGAGATTGTCGTTATGGTATAGAAGACAAGAGATTGTTATGTTTTAAGAGAGAAGAGATTGTCGTTATGTTTTAAGAGAGAAGAGATTGTCGTTATGTTTTAAGAGAGAATAGATTGTCGTTATGTTTTAAGAGAGAATAGATTGTCGTTATGTTTTAAGAGAGAATAGATTGTCGTTATGGTTTAGGAGATTATAGATTGTTGTTCTGATGGAACAAAGAGGTGATAATGCATGACTAAGTTGACCTTCCGTTCTTTAAGCAGTCTTAGTTAAACAGTAAAACAAAATAGTAATGATTTTATAAGTTTGAAAAAAAAAAAGCCAACAAAAAAAATAAAAAAAAATTGAATTCCTATTCCAGATTCCATTTGCTAGAAAACGACACACAAGAGTGACAACACACAATGTCCACAAACTTCTCATGGGTGACCGCAAGAGTGATGTCCTGAGACAGTGGATCACTGAAAGCTAATCCTGATCCGTCAACTGGAGGGTGCTGCTATGCTGGCGCCACACTAAAAATTCGTAATCAGGGCCGGTCCTAACAATTGCGGGGCCCTATGCGAAACTGATCGCGCGGATAATAAGCGAAAATTAAGATTTAGTATTGGAACTTCCGATTAAGGTGAAAATCCGCTCGATTATTTCATTTTATTACATGAAAGCTGACAATGCAGGGTTTATCGCACGTAGGATTGGCGTTTTCCGCAATGAATGAGACCCACAAATGACAATTTTGTCTATTTTTCAGGAGATTTTAATAAATTCAGGAGATTTTCGGGAATTTTTCGTATAGTTCACAATTTAATAATTACACATATACTTAGCGCGACGGCCTATGAAAGCGCGGGGCCCACTGCGACAGCATAGGTTGCTGTGTCCTAAGACCGGCTCTGTTCGTAATACACAAGGCTCACATGGAATTTTTAGCCTGAATGCTTGTTCACATATCATACCAGGTTTTTATTTTTTTTATTTAGCAGACAACAAAGTAATTGATTAAATGAAGAAGAGTTTTGTTTTTGTTCTATTTAATAATTTAATTCAATATATAGATTTGGTATTTATATTTAGAATATTTAATACTAGTATCAACCAATATATGTCCTCTGTAGTATTTACACATTTATATCACTCCTCAACTTTCGTTAATAATGACAAAGTGCATTGATTGAGTCAAATGAGGCAGCGACTGGATAAAGGCATCTACATCAGGTTTCGCTCAGACGGCAATGTGTTCAGTATTCAACGTCTACTGTCCCATACAAATAACAAACGAAATGCTCATATCAGAGCTTCTCTATGACGATGATTGTGCCCTAGTAGCTCATAAAAAAAGATGATCTCCTGCAAAGGGTTAACGAATTTGCGCACGCTGCCGCCCATTTTGGTTTATCTATAAACTTCGGAAAAAGTCATGTTCCAGAAGTCACCAAATAAAATCTAGTCAGCCCCCAAAGATCACAGTAAATGGACACCCCCCTCCCTTTTAAAGTGATAGATTACTTCACATAACACATAGAACGGTATCAAAAGATGCATCGCTTTAAAGAGAAGTTGATAAGCGCCTGACCAGTGGTCAGTGGTGCTTTTGGACACACCTCCAGGCGAAAGTTTGGCGAAATAAATTACTTCGCCTGGTTATAAAAAATCAGTGTCTACCAAGCAGAGGTGCTCTCAACCCTTCTATATGGATCTAAAACATGGTCACTATACAGAAAGCAACTAAGACTTCTGGAACGCATTTATCAAAGAGGCTTGCGCTCCATTTTAGACATGCGATGACAAGACTGTAATACCAACAGCGATGTCCTTACGAACGCCGGTATGAACGGTATAGACTTCTTATAGTCCAACAGTTAAAGCTGGGCAGAGAAAAAACGTATCCCGTATCCCGTAAGGAGGACGAACATATGCCAAAGACTATCGTCTGTTTTTTTTTGGTGAGCTGAAAATTGGTCGACTTAACAGAGGTGCCCCAGGGAAACGCTTTAAAGACCAGCTTAGGCGCCAACTTGCTTTAATTGACATAGAAGAGAGTTCCATCATGATACACTGACTAGAAATGCTTCACTCTGCAGATAACCGTACGTATTATTACAGCTTTTATATAGCGCTACTTTCATGCTTATAGCATGCTCAGAGCGCTTTGGTCCAATCTCATTTGTGGACCAGTGGAGGGTGGGAGGGGGTATCTAGGAGTTGGTTTCCCGTGATGCCTTTGGGCGCTCAGTAAACACAACTCTGCCCGAGTCGGGTGTCGAACCTCGAGCCCCCTTCTAGGTAGCCAAGCAAGCCCAGCTCAAGCTGCACTTGGCCTCTCGACCACGCTTCCCACATTACGTACGTAATAAATTATAATACTCTCTCTCTCTCTCTCTCTCTCTCTCTCTCTCTCTCTCTCTCTCTCTCTCTCTCTCTCTCAAATGATACGTAGTTGTATCATTTAATTTTGATCATTCATGTAATTAAATTTGTAATAGATCTTCACTAACAATAATAATATGTACGATTACACATTTTTTACCTTTTTTTTGTTTAGCACAATTTCATGCTTTGAATTTTCTCAATACGCTATAACCCTATCACTTATCTGGTCCTGTTGGAAAAAGAGTGGTGGAGAAAGAAGGTGGTATCTGGGTGATCGCTTTTTACATGCATTAAAAAAAAGGTGAACGACCTGAATTTGAACTAAAGCCTCCTCAAGCTAGTACTAGTACACCAACCACTGTGCCAGGGAAGTGCTTATGAAAATAGTAGGTCTTAAAGTTATCTATCGTTAGTTTCAAACTTTTCTCTCTACAAAGAATAAAGGGGATTAATTCAACTTATATGACCTTATCAGTGAAGTAGAATTTCTTTCCCGTGTTTGAGATACTAAACAAAAGTATTAATTATCAATAGTTAATTAACTAATTGGTTACTTTTTAAAACAGATTCTTGTTTATTCAGGTAAATGAAAAAAGTTTGCAAAACTTCAACTCAATCCGAGATCGGGTTTCGGAGAAATAACGTGTACAAACTTTTGACCAGACAGAGTGGCGTAAGCTTTGTAAAAAGCTTTGTAAAAAGCCTATTTTAAAACTAAGTCATAAAGTTAACTGCCTTAAATAGAAATCCGGACCGTGCTTCCTGTAGACTTAGATATTGTCGTAAAATAAAAACATGTCGAACTAAGGGAACATAAACATAAGGGGAAAGTTAAAACAAGCGCATACGATAAAACTAAGACTGACATTTGGTGTCAAGGAATGAAGATAAAATAAAGATAAACATATTAATGCTAAACGAACTGTTAAGCCAACCAACAATTATTGGTATGCACATCTACGTAAAAAAAAAAAGGCATACGAACAATTGAAGTATGCTTTCAATAAAATATGTAGCCTAGTCTTTAATATTTATTTTTTATTCAACTTTTTTATTTTGTTTCTAATACTAAATAGGATGTTTTGGCTTGAATTCGTCAAAATTGACAGCAGTCTGTAGACGCTGCCAACATGCCAACGTTTCATTACATCATGTTCAGTTTTATAAAAATCTTGTACTCCCAGTACTCTTTCTCTCTCTCTCTCATACACACACAAACTCTCCCAAATTTTCTGTCTCATACACACACACATTCACTCTCTCTAACTCTCACCAACTCATTCTTTCTCTCTCTCTCTCTCTCTCTCTCTCACACAAACACACTAACTCTCTCTCTCACACACACACACACACTCTATCCCTAACTTTCTGTCTCATACATACACTCACTCTCTCTAACACTCTCACTCACTCATTCTCTCTCTACCTCTCTCTCACCCACTCTCTCCTTCTAGCTTTCTCTCTCTCTCTCTCTCTCACACACACTTCTCCTTTATGCTGCTGCTCAAAATGTTTCGAACATTTAATTTTTCAGACATTTGATTAACAAAATCTTTTTTAAAAACTATTTTTTTCTTTTTCACCTGTTAATTACTTTTACCTTTTATATTTTTTCTCCAAGCATAGAACGTCAAGAGAAGTAATCTCGACGCCGATGATTTCAATTTTCTTACTTAAAATAAAGATGAGTTAGAAAATTTTGTTGGTTTATCAGAATTATACTCTAGTCTAGACAAACCAACGATTTCTCAAATTTAAACATTTCAAACATGCATCACAACATTACATTTTGGCCTCTAGTTACAGGAATGTACCTACCGATAAAGCTTAGTAAATGTATTATTTCCACATCATTAAGATTATGAGAATACTAGAACTACTAGTATTCAATCTCCGGAAGCGCATCTTACATTTTGAATATAGAAGACTGCAAGAACGCCTATTTATTTGTTCTTGTATTTGGAAATAAAAAACTTTGATTTTTCTAGCTTTTTCATTCATAAGCTTTTGTTTTCAAAAGTGATGACTAATACATTTACTTTTAATTCCTGGCCCTTGCTATCTTCATTTATTGATTTCACTAATGGACACTGAGAGTAAATATAAATATCACGATAGAAGTCTGGAGGCGGACAATTTTGTTTTCTTATTTTTTTTAAACTAAGTATCCCTATGATTGCGTACTATCATGTAGTAGTATATTCATTCAAAGTGGCTACGCTAACAAACAAAATACAAAAAAGAAAAAAAGTAAGCTTATATAACGTGGGAGGCGTGGTCGAGAGGCTATGTACGCTTGAATTTGGCTAGCCTACCTATGAAGGTTCTCGAGGTTCGACTCCCGAGCAGAGTTGTGTTTACTGAGCGCATAAAGGCAGCACGGAAAAACCTTCTACAAGATACCCCTCCTCCACCTCAGTGGTCTGTAAAAGAGATTGGACCGTAGCACTCTGATCATGCTATAAGCATATAAGCTATAAGCATGAAAGTAGCGCTATATAAAAGCTATAAATGTTTAATATTAAGTGTATCAATTAGTTTGTATCAGTTCTGTAATTCAATTTGTAATAGATCTAGACTAACAATAGTTTTTGCTTAACGCAATTTCTTGCTTAGCGTTCACAAGTCGCAATGATCCTATCACTTGTCTGAATTAGTTGGAGAGGGGGGAGAAAGAACGAGTATTATGGGATATCGTTTTGTAAATGTTTTTTTTTTTTAAGGGAATGGCCTGAATTCGAAATTACGAGATAAAAAGCCTTCACTAGATTCTCAAGCCAACGTGTTAACCACTCTGCTAGCGAAGAGTTTATGAACATGGAAGTTCTAGTTGTCTATTGTTTCTATTTTATGTTTATGTTCATTTAGCATTAGATGACTAATTAATATAAAGTGAACTAATTCAGTGTATACCACCACTACAGTCAAGTACTATTTCGTTCTCTTGTTTGAGATACCAAACAAAGCAATTTATTACCAATAGTCATTAACTAATAGGTGTTATTTTTTAAAATTGATTCTTGTTTTGTCAGGTAAAAGAAATAATGCCACTTCTCTATTATGAGTTGGAAACTTAGTAAATAGCCTACTCATATGTTTGAACAAAACAAATCGTGAAATGCAATGCTACTTATTGCATTATTAATTGTCTTAAATTAGGTCTCATTTATATTGCATACTAATTAGGTTTTTTCTCTTTAAATACTGCTTGCATAAAACATTTTTAAAAATTAGATTTTGAGCTTTTAGAAAAAAAATGTAGCCGTTGCATCAGAACTTTGAATGCTCTATATTATCGTGATGTCAAATTTTCATTTTCTCTTCTACTTTCTGAGCACTAAACGGGACGGACGGTCAGACAGACAAACGGACAGACAGACAAACAGACAGGCCACACAAAACTAATAGCGTCTTTTCCCCTTTCGGGAGCCGCTAAAAAACAGTAGTTCACGATATCGGATGTTCAGTTGTGTTTCTTACAGACACTAATATATATATTCATTTATTTGAAATTTAAAGCGAAAACACACACACACACTCCCTCTATATCAATGTTTGTGTGATAGAGAAAATGAAAATGTTAGTATTCCTATTGTTAGATTGGTAAACTTGCCTTAAACTTAAAGCAGTATGATACAAGACAGTTTAATCCTGCTAAAATGGTGTAGATGTATGAGCATATATAAACAGCTTGCATATTTAATAATATTTCAAACAAATGTGAAGAACACAATTTCACTCACTGTATGGGAGAGAGGGGGGGGGGAATAGATTTCCAATAGTACTTTTAGTTGTTCAGACCAGAACATGTCTGTCGGTCATCACAAAATCAATAGAAGCTTTTTCAAACTTTAAAGGGTGTCTCTAAAAGAAATATCTCATTTTTAGCGGCCTCCGTAAGGGGAAAAAGCCGCTATTAGGTTTGTGCAAAATGTCCGTCTGTCCGTCTGTCACACTCAGGGCGCCAAAACTAGAAGAGATACGAAAAATATTTTTTCACCATTAAATGCGGCTTGAAAAGTTTAAGTGCAACGGCTACTTTTAGTTTTCTAAAAGCAAACCGTTTAATTTATAAAAATTATTATGCAAGCGATTTTTTAATAATAAAACACCAATTGTGAAGCAATTACGTAAATCTAAGGGAGGAAATATTACTATATGAAATGCTCTTGGCATGTAGATATCACGCACATTTTTT
The DNA here is from genome assembly GCA_021533235.1 of Biomphalaria straminea. Taxonomy (NCBI): domain Eukaryota; kingdom Metazoa; phylum Mollusca; class Gastropoda; family Planorbidae; genus Biomphalaria; species Biomphalaria straminea. The sequence goes on along the minus strand of JADKLZ010003044.1, from coordinate 24,440,324 downwards.
ATAATGAATTTATGTCTGCCTGTCCGTCTGTCCGTCTGTCAGACTCAGAGCGCCAAAACTAGAAGAGATACGAAAAATATTTTTTCACCATTAAACGAGGCTTGAAAAGTTTAGATGCAATGGCTACTTTTAGTTTTCTAAACGCAAACCGTTTAATTTTTAAAATTAATTATGCAAGCGATTTTTTAATAACAAAACACCAATTCTAAAACAATTACGTAAATGTAAGGGAGGAAATGTTACTATAAGAAATGCTCTAGACATATAGATATCACGCACATTTTTTAAAATGAACTTTTAGCAGCGGGTTTCGTGTACTAGCGTAAAGACCGGAAATGACATGATTCTAAACTAATTTCTTAAATTTTAAAAAAAATTAGGTTTTTTAAAATAAAATTGTATAATGCCCCCATTAAAATGAAATTAACATATTTTTGTGCGTTTTGTCTGTTGGTTGGTCTGTCCGTCACGGTTAGAAAAAAACACTAAAGGCTTTTGAAAATATGATTTAACCTTTACTGTTCTTTCAGAAATATTGCGATAGTTTAAGGATGGGAGCATACCGGAAATGAGCCAGGGACTTAGAAGGAACATCCAAAACATCTTGCGAATAGGCGGATCTGACAGGGATCCGACTCCGACGGGGGCCGCCTCTGAGTTTGTGTATCACACAGACTCTCTTTGTAATCTTGTTTTTTTTTTAATCTGTTACTTTGGCAAAGAAAATCTTGAACTATACATTCACTAAATTAATTAAAGACTCAAAAGAAGTTAATCAAGCTAATGAAACACTTATAGTTAATGGTTGTCATAAAATTTTGATGACTTTTTTTTTCATAGGTATAGTGTCAAATAAACGCTATTTGCGAAATTTTTAAGAAGATGAGAACAAATAATTTTCTATACAAAATATGACCACCATCGATGTTCAAACTAATCCCGTGAAGGACATTCTTCGTCTCCTTTCTAATCGTCCTAAGAGTGGAGTCTAAGACTCTTGGATCTCTAGGTCTGTGGAAGCTTGCCTCCATCTGCCTGTCTGGACAAACTTCTGTCTGGGAAAGATCCAAGCTGATGTAGATTACCCCTGTTACCTGTTACCTAACTTTTAGTCTGGTGGACCGTTGGGGCACCAAGCAAGACTTGTAGACTGTCTTTCTCCATTCCTCTCTATCCTTTGCCCTGTTTAAAACCTCTTTCAATGGTAGGCCCGTCCATTCTTTTATGTTATCTTACCACCGCTTTCTCTGTCTGCATCTTCTTCTTTTTCCTGGTACTGTTCCCTGGAGGAAGGTCTTTGCGAGTCCCGAAGATCTTGTTTCTTCACAGTAGTTAGCAGGTCATCATAAGGTTCGATCGCTGCAGTAACCCTGTCTCTAATCTCTTGGTTTGTAATTTTTTATTACATTCCTATTACCGAACGCTCGAAATAAATTAAGGCCAAAGGCCGAGCACAGCGAGGAAAATCCCCTATATTCGTTCTCTGTACCACATCAGCAGTGCAGGTAACAGCTATTAAAAAAAAAACTTAAGGAACGGTATGTGGATTAATTTGTTGCATGGTTGTTGAAGCTCTCTTCCATCCCCGCCAGTGCAATGGACTCGGTCTTTGGGCACCTTAACGAGGGTTCTTTTTTCGCTTCCGTATTGGCCGAATCGTCTCCTCTTAAGACTGTTTCCACCAGAACGCCACGGTGAAGCTGAGAAATATTGCCCAGGCAAGCGAAGACTATCGTTTAAAAGCTTCGAGCTATTAGGAAATAGGTTTAAATTTTAAAAAAAAATATTCAATGAATCTTCTATAGGTAGAAACAGATGACCTTAATTAACATAATCTGCCCCATACATTACAAGGTCTGAAAAGGAACTCTTCCATTTGTAGTGACTGTTTTTATTTTCATTCAAAACACTTAGTCATTTGGTGGTTGTTGTTCTCTATTCTGTCGTTCCCGTTCCAACTTTTTGAGTTTCTCTGCAACAGAAAACGAAAGTAGACATTTATTTCCTTCCCTGGCCCTGTGACGACATCAGCATCCCCTTGGAGTTATGTGTTTATCTCCCCTGGTTATGAGCACCATTAACTATTAGCGTTTCATTAGCTTGATTAACTTCTTTGTATCTTTAATTAATTCTCGAGCAGTTCTTTGTTCTTGAAGTGCTCGTAACATTCTTCAAGCGTGGGGAAACATTTCCTGTACAACGTGAGAATGAACAAATTATGCATCTTGATACTGAACATGTTTAGCTTGAAAATGAACTGATGCATCTTGATACTGAACATGTTTAGCTTAAAAATGAACTGATGCATCTTGATACTGAACATGTTTAACTTGAAAATGAACTAATGCATCTTGATACTGAACATGTTTAGCTTAC
>JADKLZ010003044.1:24420482-24431380 GCA_021533235.1 Biomphalaria straminea | reverse complement strand
TGCTCAATCTTGTTTGGTACAGATTATTTGCTCAATCTTGTTTGGTAAATAGCGAATCGTGGACTACGCAGAGAAGTATCTTGGTTATCTAAAAGTGCATGTTTAAATCGATTTTTGCTCAGTTGTATTTAATGTTTGAATTTCTGGAAAGCTAAGACAATGATTTGAAACACAATTTCATGAACTCAAAAATTACATCTCATCGTATCCTATTAAATGCAAACGTTAATTCCAACAAGAAGATGTGTACCTTCATCGCGTATCCTTAGGTCAATCTAGTCGTGCATGTTAACTCTTTCTCTCCTAACTGACGATGCCAACGTTGATTCCATCAGAATGTGGTAAATAATTACGAAGAGAAAGAGTTAATACATGACTTCACTTTGCCCAAGTTGTTGGTTTTCCTGGCTGATATAGGCAACCCATTCCATGCTCTATTAGCACTAGGGAAGAAGGAGTATTTGTCCTAGCATATGGAGCAAGAAATGTGTCTTTATCTTTGTGTCTATCTGGGTATTTATTAGGTTTTATTTTTTATATGAAGATTATGTTCAATTATTTTATGTATTATTTATAACTAGTCGACCGGCGGCATAGCATACGCCGCTATTTTCCAGGGCAGGCCTAAGGAACTGCAACATCTAGATCTAGGAATAGAGAGTTGAGGTACCTTCCGTAATCATGTCTAATGAACGAATGTGCGTAATTTGTGATATTAATGAAAGTACTTTCTAAAGTGAAACCTGAGAGTAGACCTATCTGTGTATTGTTGTTCTAGTTTCAATAGTCTTACGACACAAAAATCTGGAAATACTTTTAATATTATGACAAAATTTGAGAAGAAGAGAATTATATAAACACCACTTTCATTCACAAAATAGTGCAGATTGGGATGCACCAATTTTTCCATTCACACCGCGTGCTGCGCCATGGGATCTTCCCTATTTACTTCTTGTTGCTTGTTTTTGTTTGAACTTTTGAACTTGTCTTTTGAGAAATTTAGGCCTATATATAGATTTACATTGTAATTTTTTAACCTGGAAGGTCTTTATTGATTTTTTAAAGGTGTTACTCTAATCAAGTGGGAATATTCGTTTGTTATGAAGCTCTCGACTCTGTTTTGTGTCTGTTCTACTTTCTTAATGTTGACATAGCCTATATAACTGATTTACTTGGCAAGCTTAACGCGACTAATTTGAAACTACATGGTGAAAAACTAGAATCTTCTATACCATTTATATAGAGCCAGTAATCTAGTCTTGACTCTTTTAATGTTGTTATATTAAGACCGAAGTAATCGTTCTTCCAAAGAGTCATCAGCCTCGGCCAGCAGAAGTCCAGTTTACTTAACAACTGATCAATGCCTGAACCTGAAGCTTCGCTGGACATCTAGAAAGATATTTTATACATGTAATAATCTGACCCACTTATCTAGTTTACTGGACTCAGTATCTTGCAACCGTGACCACATAATTAATGTTTGTTAAAGACGGTGGTGCTTAAAGGGTTTGTTGAGCAACAAGGAGTTTCACTATTTAGGCGTATGTATGTGTCTTTACTTTGAGGAGTGGAGAACATTTGTATTTCGTATTCTCTCGGCACACCGTCGGGCGTCGGTGCAATCAAGGGCTCAGGGATATTATGTATGACGTGCAACTTATGTATGCATACGCTTTAAAACAAAATTCAATCCTAGCTTTAGCCATAACTTTTACTCCTTTTTTCTTTTAAAGTACGCTGGATAAAAGTAAAGGCGAATGGGTTAGGGTTTGTATCTTTTTTCCAGGTTGACTTATCTAGGTCGGTGCACCGTGTCAGTGTACCATACAATGACGTCATTAAATTCTTGAAAACAGACAACGTGAAGGAGATGGAGTGGAGGCTTTAACAAAAAAAATATCTGTAGTGTAAAATAAACAGCTTTTACAGACGTAGGAGCTTTTATTACCAATACTTCGGTAACAGGTTAACGTTTGGTATCAATAACTGTTTTAACGTCATAGTTGTGTTTATTTTGTGCCTGTCCCACCAGGAAAATTTCTCTCTTTTTTAAATACCGTACTAGACGCTTAAAACTTTTCTGTTCCTCTCCCCTTTCTTCTACTTTCTGACTTTCTTTAATGTGTTTTAGATCTGTGTTCATGTCAACATAAAAACTTCAGGTAAGGTTTGTGGAGCAGGGATTCTAAAACTGGTAGATATTAGCAACAAATATATATTACAGCAATTATTTTAAATCTATGAATTTTTTTTTTACATCTAGTTATTTTAGACTAATAAAATTGTTCTAACTCTGCTCCCACGCCGATGATGCGCATCTAAGCACTACTAAACACAAGTAGTATAAGACATGTTTAGACAGGAGCAAGGACTGCTGTGGATCAGGCTGCAGTGATCTGCAAGGTATGGAGTTGTATGCGGTCTTGACTGTGATCCTTGCACGGACAGGTATTCCCAGCATCTTAACAGCCCTCAGACAACGCCGCCTGCGTTGGCTTGGACATGTTCGCCGGATGGAGGAAAATCGCATACCGAAAGTCATCCTCAACGGACAACTTGCGACTGGCTCAAGAAAAACTGGTCGCCCTCACCTCCGTTACATAGATGTAATAAAACGTGACCTCAAATCAGTGAACATCAATACTGACAAGTGGGAAGACATAGCTCTAGACCGCACCAGATGGAGAGAGACAGTGACCAAGAAAGCTATGGACAGCGAAAGCTCTGGAAGAAAAACGGACAACGCGGAAAATGGCCAGCTCCTCTACCACTTTAGCGAAGACCACCTTTACCTGCGATACTTGTGGACGGGAGTGTCTCTCCAAAATAGGGCTCCACAGCCACACGAGGAAGTGTAGGAGATGAAGGAGGCCAATGATGATGACTAGAGAGAACGTCCTGTGTGCTATGAACTGTGTTAAGGACCTGGGGCGGCACTGGGAAGTGTGTCGGTGGTCTGTATTTCTAGTTTGGTAGCAAGGGACTGGTGTCACTTGGGATAGGACATGCTGAGACTTGATGGCTGAAGTCCAAGCCTGTTAGTGTTTGTACTATAAATAAAAACCTAGTTAATTGTTACCTACTGCCTTTCGTTGAGTGCCTACCTTAGAGTTACAACAATATATTTGTGCTTTTGGAAATATTTTTTTAGCGCTACGTTTATTCTTATAGCATACTCAGTGCACTATGATGCAATCATTTTTTTGTGGGCCAAGTGGGTGGAGGGATCTGGGTGGTGGGATCTGTGAGAAGGTTTCCGTGCTCGCTTTTTTTTTCAAATATATCTGTTTAAAAAAGTGGCTCGAGTCTGAATTTAAATTCAAACCTTCACGATGGAAGGCTGACTTGTTAGCCACTTAGCTATCCAACTACTTTTAAAAGTGTTATACGCTGTTTAAAAATTATAGCGAACGACCTAATTCTCTACACAAAGCTTATCCCTTAGCATACTATTGTCTTTATATAAAAAATAATTAATTACGACTAATTGATTAAGCAATTGTTCTTTTTTCTCGTTTGCTCATGTGTTGTCATCGACAATGAATAATTGTGAAAAGTTTCAACTTGATCCGAGAATGGGAAGTAGGTAAAATAAAGTGTACAAGATTCCACCCAGACAGACAGACAGAGTGCATAAAAACTTTGTAAAAAAACGCAGCCTTGTAATAAATTATGTATATATTAGCTATAGAGTTTATATTTTTAAAATAACACAAATTTATATTTATATTTTTTAAAATTTTCCTGACACTATCTGAAAACTCAGAAGGAAGTATTGTTAATGGTAAAAGAGATTTACAATAAATTTGTGTGTTGAACAAACAGTGTAACTTAGTTTAGCAAGATTTGAAAACAATATACAAATACATCCTTACTTCAAGTATCAAGCATAAAAACAATGCAGACCACTTTAAACAAAAATCTCCTGAAACTCAGAGACTATCATCTGTACTATGTGTACATTAGATACTAGGAGACAATCTGAAGAAGAAATGAAGGCAATAAACGCTAAAAAGGTCAACATCCAGAATCACTTAACAATCTCTCATGAACACCCAGGGCAAATTGGACACGCAAAAGAACAATCGTGCTGGAAATTTGTACAAATCCATGCACCCAAAACAAAACAACACATCTGTGATAATTTTCCTCATTCTTTCAGAATACATTGATCAGCAGACGACGGCCCTCTCTTGGAAAACTCAGTAAATACAAAGAACCACCTCCTCTTTTTCAATTATTTGAAGAGGCGACATCTCGAATCTGTACTCATAAAATTCCTTATAAATTTACAAACACTCACTTAAAATCAAATTTTAATCATTTTCGCATGCTATAGTTATAGTAGGCCTACTGCTTAAAGCTCAGCCAATGGACCTCATTCACCAAATGTAAATAAACACATTTAGCCACATCATAATATTGATAAAATAGTGAAAAATACGGATCACGTGACACCCTTAAGTATTGCGCAATTTGTATAGCACATATAGAGAATATGTTTATTTACGTTTGGTGAATGAGGTCCATTCGCAAACATTGCTAGCCAACTGAAACGTGTTGCTCTCGTAATAAAGAAACGCTTTTATAGACCACATCCTAAACATTAATGGAAACGAAACGACAAAGGAAAAAAAAGTATTAAAGCTTCAGACGATCAGCTCCATCATTTACAGCGAAGTTAAATGCTTCATTAAAAACAAAAGAAAAGAAGACATTAAGAATGATCATTGAGATTTAATGGAATCTAGACTGGATACTGTTTTTGTCTAAGTAACGTAGTGGTGATCTATCGTTTGGTAACCACAGCGACTTTGGGGTACTAGAGAAATACAAGAGAATATAGAACATTGCACTAAAGTGCAAACATTATGAGAGCTGGCGCTCCTGGTCCTATTTTTTTTTAGGCTTATTTTTATAGCGCCATATTTAAAACCTGCACTTCCGTCTACAACTATGTTAGATTTATATGGGTTAGGGCCAGGTGTTCTAAATAGAGCAGATTCTGCGTCTCCTGGCCTTTTCCTGCTTACCAACTTCTTCTAACAGACCTTGTGGTTTATAGGAGCAGATGATGTAAAGGTCATCTGTTTCTGTGGCCTACGGTTTACGAAGGTCTCATGTGGCCAACACAACGGCCAACCGCTTTTACTTTTCCACAACTAATGTCAGCTACCCATTAGAGCTGGGTGGACTCAAAGGCGCCAAAATATCCCGAAATTAAACATCCCAGTCTTCACCAGGTTTCGAACCCGGAATTCGATTCGGAAACCAAGCGCTTTACCGCTGAGCCAGTGATCGCGACGGTTTGACAAGTAATGGTTGTGACATGTGGTCTTTTCAAATTCGTTTGAATACGGTTTGAACCTTGTTAATGATTCTGTATCTGGGACTGCATGCTATACTTCCTGCTGCAGTGAATTGTAACTGCTGTCTTAGTCTGTTGTTATTGCGGTTGTAGTAAATTGTGTTACTGTTGCGTTTAGGTGTAAATCTCGACTAGTTAAGTTATTGTTAGGTCTAGTAGTCTAGTGTAGTAAATTGGAGTAATTTTGTTCAATTGTTCGTTTGATTATCTTGGTACTCTTTGATTGTAGTCTAGATTTATGTGTTTGAAGTTTGTTGTTTGGGTTAAGTGGTAAGTGTACATATATTTTATTATTGATTCATTAGTGGTCAAGTAAATATAGTTAATTATGTATCGTTTTTGTATTTATTCTCAATTAAATTTGCAGTGGGGTAACTAAAGATTCGCGGGCCGGGGGGGGGGGGGGCTTGACCTCTTTAGGAACACCTGCATTTTGACATCCGACATCGAGATATGAGATTATGGCGTATTATTTAATGTAAAAACAAATTTCGGACCCTCATTTGGGGAACACACATCAAGTGGGGGCCCGGAGGCGATTTCCAAATTTGGACCCCCCTTCCCCCACTTTAGCTACGCCACTGTAAATCTCTTATATTATTTTTTAAAATTAGTTTGGGTAAGTTAGTTGAGATAACCGTAGTCTGGCTGCTCATGCGACTTAAGCTTCATGAAGGGCCTTGCTTATGGGCTGATGTACACAGTTGCGTTACTATATGACTACTTTAACTTCTTGTAAGCCTTGGTCAGACCTGACCCAGACCCCCGCCCGCTAACAATTAGAACTAGCTCCCAATTCAAAAATATATCAAGGTTTGCTGATAGATTACGTTCTCCCCATGGAGATAGGGTCAAAGTTGGAAGATAAAGTCACGTGTTGTGAATGTGGAATGGTGTGAAAAAAAAAAAAAGAAAGTCATACATTATGGATTTTTTTTTAAATTCTTGATACGGAAATATAAGAAAAAAGAGTAATGACAATTCTAGATCTATTTTGTAATAGCTCGAATTTCATGGGTTCGGCCCCCATACTGAATAATTATATCTTTTTTTCGACCAATAAACTATGAATGTTTATTTCACAATATTATTAGAATGTAAAGCAGGAATTGATTATTTTTAAATATATAATAGTTTCACACTACCCCTCTTGACCACTCTAATCAAACTCCTGGTTTAAAAAAAAATAATTGATGGATTCATTTATATTGTCGCGAATAACTTTTTTTTTTCATGCCATTGTCAACTGTCACCAAATGCCAAGGGAAGTAACACTCGCAACAGGACTACTTACAGATGACATCCTAGGTTGCCTCCAGTTGACAAGGTTGACAGTGATGAGATCTTATTGTATAGGGATACGTTTTTAAGTGGTATTTTAGAAATATCATTATATTACTTTAAATGTGTATGAACAGATATATGTATGAATAGATGAGTGGGTGTAATGTGACAGATATCTAAGGTCTGAAAGAGAAACATTACATTTTTTACTTTTAATATATAAAGTAGAATGTAAGGTGTATATTTATATGTCCCACATAGAAATCAAAACCGTTTGACCAATCTTAATAACACTAGGAATCAATGTTTCCTATATCATTATGGAGACCGTAGTGTATGTTCAATCCTAAAGATAGAAGAAAATACATAAATTTATTAAAGAGCGAAACTCTTTATAAATCATGTAAACCCGCAGATAGATAGATAGATAGATAGATAGATAGATAGATAGATAGATAGATAGATAGATAGATAGATAGATAGATAGATAGATAGATAGATAGATAGGTAGGTAGCAGTGGCGTAGCTACCAATGTGCGGGTGGTGCGGGCCGCACAGGGCACCAAGTGGAGAGGGGCCCCAAAATCCCACTAGTGTGTATTAATTTCCTATTTCCCTTAGCTTTTCAGTAAAAACGACTAAGCGTATAGACACGAACAAACATAAATTACTGTATTTTAAACATGAACTAACGATTTATAAACTAGTCATGTCGCTATTTTGTTTTATCTCCTTGACTGTTATCATTGAATCCAGAAAAAATGAAGAGGCCGACATCCTGAATGATGAAAAAGAAGAAAATACTTCAATACCGCAGGTTCTAGAGACTAAAGTACAGCACACAAGCATGTCTTTAGTACACTCCTCAAAAACATTAAACGTTGTCATGGATAATGATGGGGTGCAGGTTGGTGAGTCTTTTATTGACTTCATCGACACAAAGGACAAGCATACTGCTGGAATCGCTAAGATGATTCTAGAGAAACTGCGTTCGGATGGCTTAATTTAGCAGGGATTCGAGCTGCTGAATCTGAAGTAAATTCGGTAACATTTTTTGGTACATTGGAGCGTTTACACGCCTTTTTCTCAACTTCAACACACCGCTGGAATATCCTTATCAAATAACCGGAACTAGCATTAAATGCTTAGTTGAGTCCCGCTGGAGCGCCAGAGGAGAAGCCGTCAAGATGGTTAGGGATTTATTTTCTAAAATTATAGAAACTGGAGACATTAACTAGCAGAGATGAAAATTAATCGACTAGATCTGAAGCAGGTGGATTATTAGTTGCTATTCAGTCTTTTAATTTTCTCACCTATCTTGGATTTTGGGCTTCTGTATTAACTGAAATTAATGACGCGCAAGTCTACCTTCAAAAACAAGGATTGTCTATTCGAGATCGCTCACTCAAACTAAAAACAGAGATATTTTTAAGTTGTAATCGAGAGGACATCGCTGAAGCCAGTATTACCTTTGCCGAAAGCGTGTGCTCAGATCTGAGAATCAGTACAGAACCTCAAAAACGTATTGGCCATTAGAAAAATATGCCTGGTGAGAAAAGTGATGACTCTGTACTTACACACCAAGAAGAGCCACGAAGGGACAGGATTGTTCAAGAAATAATCACCCGATTAGAGCAACTTCATTATGTAGCATATACTAGATATGAATTTTTGTCGCCTTCCCAGCTTTTAAATCTTCAGGTCGAAATCAATCTCGATAGTAATCCTAGCACCATATTTTGTCCATTGCACAAAAGCTGGTGGAAAAAAATTGGTTTCGATAAAATTATTGATACTTTTGCCAAAAAGAAAGCGCGTAAAATTCACTTGTAGTAATGTTTTGCAATGTTATTATTTAGTTAGTTTTTTTTTTTTTTTTTGAGGGGGGTGGGGCATCAAGATGAGGTACCGCACCAGGCATCATATACTCTAGATACGCCACTGGTAGGTAGGTAGGTAGGTAGGTAGGTAGGTAGGTAGGTAGGTAGAGGTAGATAGATACGTAGGTAGGTAGGTAGGTAGGTAGATACGTTGGCAGATAGATACGTTGGCAGATAGATAGATAGATAGATAGAGAGAGAGAGAGATAGATAGATAGATAGATAGATAGATAGATAGATAGATAGATAGATGGATGGATGGATGGATGGATGGATGGATGGATGGATAGATGGATGGATGGATGGATAGATACGTGGATTCGTGAACTTGAAAACAATATTAGTGATGCTCCTTCGTGAAGCCTACTTTGTAGGGCAGGGGAAGGATGGTGTGTAATGTCATGGGAAAAAGTGATCAAACGGTTATAATAATGAGGCCAGAAATAAGAGAAAGAGAGAGATACAGAGAGAGCGAATGTAAGAGAGAGAGAGAGAGAGAGAATGAGAGATGCAGAGAGAGAGAGAGAGAGACTGACAGGGACAGAGATAGATAGAGACGATTTGGAAAGAAGAAAACATTAAAAAAAATAAATTTAAAAAAAAAGACCATCTCCATTATTATACTTAAAATATAAAAATAATGTATAAAAAAATAATTAAATAGTATATGGAGAATATGGTTCAAACCGGGTGGGTTAATTTCTAGTGTAGTTGTTAGCCATAGACATACATAAATATAGACTGGGAAAAGGAAATAACTTCATGTAACTTGAAAACATATATATCTATTGTATTCGGATTTCCGAATCCTAAAAAAAAATGAAAAAATTGTATGATCTTCAGTCTTAGAGAAAATAAAACTCATAGACATAAGTACACAAAGTACAAAAAATTGCAAGTCACAAATGTTCACTTCATAAAACTCTTTCATCGGCTAGTCTATATTTATTTATGTCTATTTTGTTAGCCAAATTTACATTTTCTTAATTTATTTTTGACTTCGATAATTATAACTATCGGACTAATGTTTTCACCATGTCACCAACTTGCTAATCATTCTTTTCTCAGCGTTATACACCAACTGTTAATTTGTATGAAAATCGTTATAGAGTCATTTTCGAGATCAGGTGGCTCCATGATCCATGAAGTTCTGACATGAAAAGAGGTATTGAAAAAAAAAAAAGTAAGAAAAGATGTTACATCAAATAAAAGACTCATTCTGAAAATTTTACTTAAAACTTTATTCCCAACTCATTGGTTACTTTCTTTATTTTGTAGATCTGTTCCCTCCCCTCACAAAGACCTTCCTACAGGGAACAGTACCAGAAGAAGAGGCAGACAGAGAAAGCGGAGGGAGGACAACATAAAAGAATGGACGGGCCTGCCATTGAAAGAGGTCCTAAACAGGGCAAAGGATAGAGAGGAATGGAAGAAGACGGTCTACAAGTCTTGCTTGGTGCCCCAACGGTCAACAGATTGAGGGATAGGTAACAGGATAACAGGTAACTCACAAGTTGCTTCCCTTGAGGAAGAAGGGGTATGGTTTTCCTTTATAAAAGAAACAAAACGCCTTAGGTTTACGTTGAGAGCGACAAAAACTCGTCAGGAGATACGAATCCTTAGATATCTCCAAGTCTGTACGCCTCAGGCGACCAACTTGTTCACTTGTGCCACCCAAGTCAACATTGGGTCTTTGAGTTGCAATACCTTTATTTACAAAACATCTATTTAACTCGTGGAAACTAAAACCTCGGTGGGTGGGCCTAAAAAACACAGATCTTGAAAACGGCTCTAATTATTTTCCTAGAAATTGGACAGCTGTTGTAGATCTTTATTGCTGGCCAAAGAATAACTAGCTCGATGGCCACACTGCGCACACACACATACACACACACACACTTGGACATTTCTGGTTTGACCGTTATAAATAAATGAATTTAAATCAGGCTAGAGAACTAGAAAATATTTATATTGAACGGACTATATGTCCTCTTGTATTTCCACATTCATTCAAGAGTATAATAAATTAATGTTCAGTAACATTTTGTCATCGTCTTCTAAGTCTAAAAACTAAAGGCCTATCATTGGAATATTATTAAGTCTAGTAGATGTTTCGTTAGATGCAATTCATAAGTATGTAAAGTTTCAACAACTAAAGGCCTATCATTGGAATATTATTAAGTCTAGTAAATGTTACGTTAGATGCAATTCATAAGTATGTAAAGTTTCAACAACTAAAGGCCTATCATTGGCATAGTATTAAGTCTAGTAGATGTTTCGTTAGGTGCAATTCATAAGTATGAAAAGTTTCAACAACTAAAGGCCTATCATTGGAATAGTATTAAGTCTAGTAGATGTTTCGTTAG
>JADKLZ010003044.1:24394679-24416725 GCA_021533235.1 Biomphalaria straminea | reverse complement strand
CAGAATGCTGACCAAGTTATTATCATCTATTTGTAAGTCACAGACTTTCCTTTAAAAGAACATTGCGTCCTACGTGCTTCCATGTGTTCATTAATTCGCACGAGCATTAGAGACCTAATGACTGATTTCAATGACACATAGACGGAAGGAGTACTTGCATGGGCACCCGTAGGATTTTTTACAGGGGCGTGGAAGTTGTCACCTATGGCTCAAAGTCGAACCTTCAATTTATCTTATCTTATACAATACAGACGTTACTTCAAAAATGAAGATGATTACGTCATACGCGTCATGCATTCAGTCATGCATATTAAAATTATTAAAATTATATATTAAATTCTGCAAAGTCACTGGTTTTCCTGGCTAGCTCAGGCTATTACTGAGGATATTAGAGAAAAGAACTGGTGCCCCCCCCCCTACCTATGCGATATTAAGTTCGTTTTAAATATTTGTTTCATTAAATAAATAAAAAAATTAAACCTGTGAACAAACTATTTACACTACACGTTGTTAAGTTTATCCGTGCGGCACGTGCATTCCATAATAAATCATACAAAACACTAAAAAAAAATCGTTGACTGACAATAACTTTACTAATGAATTGCTTCTAGTAACAACGGACAAGCCGACGATGGACGCTTATTGTGCAGCTCGGATATTCTTCTTTACATTGAAGCTTTTGCATCGTTTTAGGTGAAACTGAGCATTATTATTGCTAGAAAAGCGAGACGTGGTGAAGAAACTAATGAATAAAAGATACAGAATGTCAGGGCCGGTCCTAGCGCTTGCGGGGCCCTATGCGAAACTGATTGCGCGGGGCCTATAGTCTGGGTGGGAAAAAGGATAATAGGTGAAAATTAAGATTTTGTATTAGAAAATAAATTCGGCTTTCCCTTTTTTTTCATTCTTTTAAAAGTACAAAATTGTGATCAAGTTAGCTTTACTGTACGAATCTTGAAACCTATGGAATATTTATATGCTAGTGACTATAAAAGAAAATAAGGTATGGGAACGTGCTGTTAAGGTGAAAAGTTGCCCGATTTGGTTTATTACATTTTAACATAAAGCTGACAATGCCTTTTTTCTTTTATCGCGCTTTGAATTGGTGTTTTCCGCAATGAATATCACCCAAAAATGACAATTCTGTCTATTTTTCATGAGATTTTTTATGAGTTTTCAGATTTTAATAAGTGCAAAACATTTCCAGGAATTTTTCGTATATATTTAGCAATTAGTAATTATACATAGAATTAGCGCGGGGCCTATGAAAGCGCGGGGCCCACTGCGACAGTATAGGTTGCAGTTGCCTAAGACCGGCCCTGCATAATGTAAAACGGTGTTCTGTCTTAACTCCCAAAATCCTAACATGTGGTGTTTGTTCGGTGTGTCTGTGGACTGCAGATTCTCGGCAGCATCAACTAAATACCTAGTACCAAGGTCGTCTGCCTGCAGTCTCACTTTCCTCAAGATGCCATCCTTGAAGTGCTCCTCGACATGGTCAACTTTGTTTTTGATTCTCATTAATGTGACATCTGGTGTGCTGTTGATGTTTAGTGGCCACTATGTTAAGTTGAACAGATTGTAACATCCGAGAAACCGGATAAATAATTGACGACAATTAAAAGACAAACTGAGAAAATAGCAAAATACAGCCAAATTTCGATTTTTTTAAATGTAGTTTTTTATTTTCGTATATTTACGGCTATCAAAAATGTGATTATGAAGTGTGTTGTAATAGTGTAACTAACTCATTGACGCCCAAAATACAGCCCGCGGGCTAAATCCGACCCGCGACGAAGTTTCATCCGGCCAGCTGAAACCTCAACACAATATCCCCCCCCCCTAAAAAAATTGAAAAATGTATCTTTTCCAAAGTTAGGGCACTCATCTCTTCACAGATGAATTGGCATCATGACCTTTAACACTTTGATGCAAACTCTAACAGGAAATGTGAACGGACCTTTACCTTTACGGAACATACTATGCCAACAATTTTTTGTTTTATAAATAGGGCGTGGCTGTTAAAAAAAAAGCAATTTATATAGACGTCAATATGAAAGCAATATGGAGGTGGTCAAGCTAGCTACAATGCTGCTCACGATTTCAATGGAGAATTGAAGCCATTTTTTGACGCGTAATAAAAAAAAAATAATTTAATACACTGCTATTTTTGTGACGGTACGCACCGGTACTGCGTACCGGCACATTTTTCAATGCGGGGAAACAAGATTTTTTTCTTTTCATTTACTTTTAGTATTGGTAGTTAAAAGTTAGTCATTCCATCAGTGAGTACCGGCGACTATTTTTTTTTTTTTTTTTTACAAAAAAAGCACTGGCTGAAGTCAAGATATCCCTTCAATTAATTTAAGAAAAACATAAATGGGTTTCTCAAGAAATTAGTTTGAGGTCGATTTCATGTTTTTGCAATTTTTCGGTAATGTGGCCCACGACACGTGTCAAATTAAAACTGCCCGCAGGTCGTATTAGGTTGGGCATCTCTGGTGTAACTTAATTGTTTGAAATACACTAATAAAGCTCCAGATTTACGACATTGCGTCTACAAAGGGCCTTACCCTCCACAAAGTATAAAATATACTCTTTTTAAAATTAAAATATGCATATTAATTATTTATTTTTTTTTGTTTTAAACATAAAATTGAGGCCTACAAGATATGTACTTATTTATATCATAATATAATTAGTTTAATGTATGCGTATTTTCACTCATTCATTCGCTTATTAAAGCTTTCGAAAAATTGTAGGGGCCTCAGGCTCCACAAAAATCCTGCCCCAGGTCCTCCACATACTTAAATCCGGCACTGATTATGCTGACAACAAGTAGATTCATACCTTTTTTTAAAAAAAAATATTTACCACAAACTGTAACTAAAGATCAAGATGTTAGAATCATAAACAAAATAATCATAAAGAAGCTATTCCCACACTGCTTCCCCCTTTTATTTTTCAAAGACCCCCCCCCCTTTTCCAAACCCTGATGGGTCGTGCGCCCATATTTGGAAAACGCCTGTCAATCTAAGAAAACATTCATTAATATTATCAAAATTAAATTAGTTTATTTTATTTGAGCTACACAATTTCACACAGTTATTTACTTTTTTTTTTTTTGGCACAGGTAAAATCTAAGTTCATAACTGATCTACACCTTGTAGATCTACCTTTTTGTGTTGGTTTTCTGTTCTCTGGCATAAGGTCGAAGAAAAGAACAGAAAACCCCACACATTAGATTCTAGTGGATTTGACGTCATTAGCTTTCGCGATACGCGATGTTACCTAACAAGAGTCCTGGCAAATCAGCCAATCACGTTAGACCACATCGGGTTCACGAGTAATGGCGAAGGGATCACGGATTGTACCAAGTTTGCCATGCCTAGGAAACATTTATATAGGAAAGTCGTAAAAATTATTTTTTAAGTCAGCAGCTGAAACTTGCAGGCTTCATTTGCGCTTTATTCTCATCAAAGCGTTATATTTTTCCAATGTCTTTTCATATACTTAGACCATTCCACCCATAAGAATTGGTATGTTTCGACAAAGCTGACTCCCCTTTTTTTGGTCTTTTTTTACCTCACCTGTTAGGCGTGAGGATCTCATCATTGCCATTGCTGGAGGAAGAGGATTTTTAGGAGTAACGTGGAATTTCTAATTCCTTTTTTTCGGATATTTTAGTGTTAATAAGTTTACTAAATCAGGGATTACAAATACGGGGATTAATTTGTTTTTTTCATAGAAACTTCGGTGACACGAAATATTAACGTGTACACCATCGCCATTTCACAATGGATATCTCCTTCACTAAAACGACAGAAGAAGTGTGTGCATACTTTGGAGTCGATGAAAACACAGGATTAACAGATGAACAAGTTAGGAAAAATACAGAAAAATATGGACCAAACGGTAATTATTAGATCTAGATCTATTAACCTATACTAAACTATAAACGATAGTAAAATACAAGCTTCCAGAACATTCTTTTTTTATAAATGTTTTCTCTTGATTCGTTGCTCATGATGATGTCGATGGCTGTTCCCCGGTGTAAAGACAATTGTAAACGATAAAAAAAGTTATAAAAATAAGATAAAGAATGCTCGAATGTAAAATTTAGACTAGACTATGTCTAGGACTCACTAAAAAAGATCTAGATTAATGTCTATCTATTCTAAATTAAATTAAACAGATCTAGAGTACTAGAGTAGATCTAGGTTTCTAGTTTAGAGTGTTTAGTCAGTTTAGACTATTTTGAATCTATTCTAGACTCTAGACTTTCTATTTCTACTTTCTAGATTCTAGTCAGTCTAGAGTACTCTAGAGTTAGAGTCTAGAGTTAGAGTAGAGTCTAGTAGAGTAATGTTATTGTTAGACAGTGACAGTCTACTTAAATATCTATAAGACATAAGTACAACTATAAGACTATAGTGTATAGTAGACTATACTAATACTACTGACAGATTTAAATAAATGACACTATCTTATACTTAACTACTTAACTTGTAAAGTCTAGTTATACACTGAAGACTAGTCTACATATATTTGATTTGGTAATGTATCATTTTAGAGGCGTGTTCGCCATTTTGGAAAAAAAGGTACAACAAACCAGATGAATATACCTCTCAAAATTATTAATAAAAGTACTCCTGAGGTGTTAAATCCATTTATGCATAAACTTAATGACTTAATTTAAGTTTGAGAGCTAAAATTCAGGTAAGTTAACAAGTTTGCAAAGTCAATAAAGTCACTGCACAGCTACAGACTCAGTCACTGAGACTTCATATTAACTTTGCTAGGACTAAGGACGAATTCTCAATTTTCATATTACAATATTCTAGATCAGGCTGCTTTGTTAAAGGGAAACTGATGGTTTTTCAAATTTGAGTTACTGACATACAAAAAAGACTTACAAAGTATTATTACTATTATAAAAATTTATTATTTTAATACGACAAAGTTGTAATAGTAAACATTTAACCTTTTTTTTTTAAAATGGTTAGAAACATTTATGATTAATAAATTTTTGACATAAAAAAAAAAAAAAAAAAACAGCGAGATTTTGCTTTTAGGTTAGGCATAGGTCACTTCCCTCAATAATACTGAAAGTGAATCTAGATCTAACCAATGGTATCTAGCAGGACTACTAAGTACTATAGATATAGCTTCATTCTTACAGTTGCTGTTAAGCTTAGTGACGGCCTAGCCTAGATATCTTTTGTTCAGTTATTGAGTTTTATATATGTATATCTAAAAGCATATATGGATAATTAACTTGAGAGGGGAAAAAAGTAAAATTTTCACCTACATGCCTCCCTATCCTAAAAAGTAAATAGTTGGTGTATCTGACTAACTCTGACAAAATAGTCATTGTAAGACTAGCCTAGGCTACGTGTAGTCAGTCATGACAAGACAACCAAGAGATAGTGTTCGTAGTGGTAGTGTGTTGATTGGTCTGGCAAGAAAATACACATTGCCGTGGTTGGTCAAGCATACCGATATACTCTTTACATCTTTTTATCTTTGTTTACAAGTTCTAGATCTAACTGCATTGACTAGGATCTATTTCTTTTATGAAAATTTTAACTTTACTGTATGGTTTTCAGTTAGTCCATAGATTGAATTAGTAGGTTTGTGTGATGTCACAGAAGCCAGGTGAAAATCTGACCATTTTGGATGTGCAGAAAAATTACGTCAGAAAAACATCAGTTACCAAGTTATTATTGAAAATAAAATAAAAAGAATGATATATTCATTTTCTGTAAATCAAAACACATTATTATATAAAAAATTGTCCTAACCATTGGAGTTTACCTTTAATTTCTCCTATATGTAACTAGTTTAACACATATGGGCATTTTGGTTATTTCTTAAAGAAAGTCTGAACATTAAAGATGAAGATTAAATGTCATAGTTATTCAAATTATAAAAAAAATTATAAGATAATAATATCATATAGGGTTGAGTAAAATCTGATTTTACATGCATATTATATATTTTAAGATTAAATAGGAATTTAGTGGTAGGGTTGAAATGTCATATTAAAATAATAAATTTTTATAATACGTTGCCTTTTTTTTTTTTTTAATTTAAAATTGCCACACTGATGCTAAACCAAACTCTAACATTTGACTATAAGTATTAGTCACCTATCAACATATTCACTTATGCTTCTACACAACCGTTAAATTGGTGAAGAATGTTGACTCAAAAAGACAATGGTTTCAAGGAAAGATATTAGTATTAACTCTTTGACCTCGCAACGACGCTCCCATCGTTGATTCTGTCCAGATATAAAGCTATAAATTCCGTTCAAACGTGGAAAATAATTACGGTGTCAAAAAGTTAAATCATATTTGAAGCAAGTCATCCCCAAATTAAACAACTTAACATGACATGTTACATTTAATGGTGATAGCGTACACTCAATAAAACCTCCAAGTGAAGGCAAGACAGGGTGTATTCATTTTCTAAACAAGATAACAGTTTACTTGCTTCATTAATTTCTTGACTAATAAACTTATACATACTGTGAACTTTGCTAATTCATAATAGAAAAAAAACAATCAGGAAATTGTATAATATAGTATATGTTTGAAGAAATAAGCTTCAATTGATATTTGACTATACATAGTACTGTTCTGAAGCCAATAAATTGTACTTTATTCTTTATAATGAAAGAATTATGGCATATATCTTCTACTTTGATGTCATTAAACGTTTATTGATTCATGGAACAATTTGTTGTCCATCTTATTGTTTTTAAGGTCCACATTTAGTGAATATGTGAAGTATTCCTATGTTCAAGCTTCCATTTTCTCAACTGAAAATTTTGAAAAGTATCAGTTAAACTGAAAGAAGATATGTTGGCTAATGTAAAAAATTATCCCTTGTTATTTTCTTTTAAATCATTAAAACCACTTGAATAACTAGAATGTTTCTGTACAGTTTAGGTCAGTCTGATGTTTGGTTTTGTCTGTCATTTTAAAATACATAAATTGAAATTTGGTTTCAGTTGTGGCATCAGACCAGATCGAAAACTTTTTATTATATCTGGCAAACTGACAGTTTATGGTTAGGGTCTTCCAATTTTCTAGCCTTTTTTGTTTTCAGTTTTGCGCTTCTGGTTTCTGAAATCTGTCTGTATATTTTCTCTGGCAGTATACTATACTTTCCACTTTATGTTAATGCCGGCTGCCTTTATTTATTTTTTTTAGAAAACGTAATTAACATTTCATTTTAGGACAAAACTAGAAAGTATGGCTTTAAAAAATAAAATTGCCAATTAAAATTTTTTTTGCAAAATTTTATTAATATATCAAACAAAAAAAAACAACATCTCAACCTTCGCTTTATTTTTTTATTTATTTATATTTTTTCATTTCACATTGATAGCTTATTACTTAATAAAAATAAACGTACTTAAACATTGATTTGGAAATCTTTAATATTTTCACTTGTGTCAGAAAATGTCAACTATGAACAGGCTTTTTTTTTGTTATAGAAATTATTTTATTATGGGAATTGCAATAACTAGTTTGTTATGTTGGCCTGATTTTAAAAAAAAATATTTTGATGGCTGGGAGGGGGATGCGGTTCACAATTTAAATGTAACAGTTTAATGTTTCGTTATTCATGTTTATCAGGGTAACCTTTTGTAGTTATGGGTTTTAAGTTTTATATTTTTCTGTAGATGTCATAATCACTAGTCAAATCCACTACCTTGAATAGAATAAATTAAATTTGTCATTTTAACATCAGTCACAGGCGTTTTGTTGTCAGTGTTTCTCAAACTTTTATTACTCCCCCCTTCCACGACAGCTGGGGGAGTGCTGTATGCTCCCACAAAAGGAGGGTTTCAAGAATGAAATAAAGACAAAAAAATTAAAAGATTTAAAATTATAAAACCATTTTCCAGTTTTACTTTAAACATATTTATGTACGTTAGGACACCAAATTTTACCTAATTATTGATCATTAAAGCTATTCTGATTATTAATTTTTGTTTTCTGATATATATATATATATATATCATATATATATATATATATTATTTCATAGATAATTTTTAAGTGTTTTGTATACTAAAAAAGGTTCTTTCTGGGGATAGTATTGGAGATGGAGCAAGTTCCCACTCCATCCAGCTATCCCTGCTGGGACTAGGACAGAGCCTCGGTGTCAAGAGCTTCCTATCTTCTGAGTTCGATTTTTTTTTTCCCCTGGTGTTCACGATGCATTCATTTCTCATAATAAGAAAATGGTTGTCAGTCTAAGTGAAAGGGATGGGACTGACCAATATTTGAAATCAAGTCTTAAAAAAAAAGAAGGAGCTGCACTGGCCAATACTAACATGCGATGGGCATTTGAGGTGCATATAGTGGAAGTTTTTTTCAAATACTTTTGAGTGGATAATACACATTTTGAAACCTCCTACTTAGAAGATGTAACAATGTTGACTAGTTAAGATTTATATTTCAATTTCTGAAATTTAGATAGTTTATATTCTTTACTAGTATGGAATTACAATGAATAAATTTTAAAAGTTTATTTTGTCCCTTGGAAGGAAAATTAATGAAATTGATCAGCTACGGGGGGGGGGGGGGCCCCGGTCGAAATGTCAGGACATCGCAACCCAAGTTTGAAAAAGGCTGCCCTATGTACTTTTGAAGATATGCAAATTTGTTTGTTCAGTTCATTATATTAACAAATTATACACATTTATTTTTAGTATGCTAAAGCAAATATATTACTTTTCATATTTAAAAAAAAACAAAAAACCTTTTGTTTTGTTTTTCAATTCTCAGTTTGTTTCTTGTATCATAATTAATGTTTCTCTTTAAAAAACTAATTATAGAGTAATGAACAATTTACCTTCAGAATTAAAAAAGTCTTGTTTTAGATTTATCATTTTTAAAAGTTAAGAAATAAACATAAAATGAACCTACAAAAGGATGTAATGAAAAAAAAAAGTGTTTCTGAGGTAACATCATACTTTTTTGATGGAATCATTATTTATACATTTTGTTGCTACACCCAAAATCCTAAGTGGAAAAATGTCTTATTTTATTTCACATATTAAAAAAAAACACTTTTTTTTTTTATTTGGAATATCCATCAATAACAATAATGCCTTTTGTATTTAAAAAAAAATATTTTTTTTCCCATTGGTTATACAGATCTACATTACACATAGATTATAGGATATTTAATTTTTTTTTTGCTGACCTAATAAACTGTGTTCTGGGAGGAAAGGGGGGGGGGATAGGCATGTACACTTTTTATAATTAATTAAAAGTGCAATGTAAACAAAAAAAAAACAGCCAAAAAATATATACCCAATATATCTTCAAAAGGTTACTAGAAACATTTGATGATTCAAATGTCTTTTTTTCTGTTTTTTCTTTTTTTCTATCTTTAGATATTACAATATATGTTTATATCAAAACTGTACTTATTTGTGTCTAATTGAAAGTGTCACTTATAGAACCATGTTTCTTTTGTTGAATTGCATAAATATGTTTACTTTGTTGTTGTTTTTTTTATATTTTTCTCTTGCCAAGCCTTAGAATAAAAAAAAAATAATTTAGATCTGTGTACTTTAATTTTTTTTTTTTAAACATTTAATTAGTATTTGTTGACAGAAATGAATGTTACAGCAGACGTTGTCACTTAAGTTTTTATATTAGGTGAAATTTGTGAATTTGTAATTTAGATCTTGTAAACTTGTAAATGAAATGAATTAGGTTATTTACAATTTTGTTTTTAAACATACTTAATACAATTTCTTTTCTTCTTTTTTACAGAGCTCCCAGCAGAAGAAGGTATTTTTTTTTAATTATTATTATTGTAATTAGTTTAAAATAGAAATAGAAAATTATTGTTCCCTGAGGCAGTTCTTTAGAGAATATTGATAAAACCTTTTTTTTTTTTACACTAATGCATTTTATTTAAGAGTACAGATTTAAATGTTTTCATCCACTATGGCTTACTTAAAAAAATATTTTTATTTTATAAATATAAAATAGCTAGATTAGCAAAAGAAAATATGATTTATTTAAATATTTCACTATTTAGAATTTCAATACTAACAACTTTTAATAATTATTGTGTTTAACTATTGTTTGTTAAGAAAAGTGACAGATATAGCGAATACAAATCAGCAGACTACTGGAAAGAACCATGAGAGTTCTTTAGTATCACATGTTGTGACCATGATCTTGAGCCAACAGAATATTCTGTATCAAATGTGATTATGAAAAGAAATATAAAGAATTTAGATGTTTGTTAGTTTAATTTTTAACGTGAAAACATAGGGAATAGAATGGAACGAAGATTACATATTTCTCATTATCATATATTTCATTATAAATAGATTGAACCAGTTCTTTGCATTATTTATATTTTTATAACTGAACATTTTTTCAAACTCCAAGGTATTAGACCTTCTTTTAGTTTTGCTTTATGAGAATCAATCCTTAATGCTGGTTGTTTAATATGTTCAAAACAATCTAACAGTTTTTGAAGTACTGCCCATGGGAATCAATATGATGCATGTTATTTGTACACTGATTTAGACACACTTATACAGCTTTGTTTTTCTGTAAAATAAAATAATTTTATTGTTGCTCATAATGTATTTCCATATCTGTGTAAAATATCCATTTATTGACTGCAATGTTTTCCTTATGTCCCCAGGCAAACCTTTATGGGAGCTTATATTGGAACAGTTTGATGATCTTCTAGTTAAAATTTTACTACTTGCTGCTATTATTTCTTTTGTAAGTAGTTCACCCTCACACTCTTGTCTGTCTCTTCACACAAGCATGTCTGCATTCACTAGCTGACCCCCCCCCCCCCCCCCCAAAAAAAAAAAAAAAATAGTACTCACTTGATGTTTGTCTCAGACTTTTGTTGTGTACAATATAGGCTTGAATGCTTTAAGAATCAATTAAATTGAAGGTTGTTTTGATTGGGAGGATATGAATGGTGGCTAATGATATTTAATAACGTGTACAGAGTAGGTCTCTACCATAGACAGATTGATAGGACTAGTTTAAGTGAATTGACTTGTATCTAGTAGTAGTGTCAACTAGAAATGAGTCACTGGTGACTTGTGTCACTCATTAAATTTGCCCTTGACTGAAGTACATTTATGATACTTGGGGGTGTACACCAGTGTACCAACCTATAACTTAAGGACAGTCTTTGTTCACCAGCATTCTTTAATTAAGACACACTTCATCCGTACCCACAATGTACACACTATTGTTAATGGTGACATTTTGCATCTAATGTGTGTTGCTAAAAACAATAGGCCCTTAACAGATCTCTTAAGCAAGTTGTTATGCTATATTTCTGGCAGTTGGAATGTTCTTCATGTATAATAATGGTAATCATAAAAAAAAAAAAAAAGACAATCAAACGATGGTGTGATTATAATATAGCCAAAGTTGACCAGGGCTTTTGTTTATTAAATTCTATTTAAAGAAAGATTGCATGATATTATTTGAAACATAGTGGGTTTATTCACCTGTTCTATTTTTCTAATCTTTGTAGCTTCCCTTCCCTTTTCTGTTAGCTTTTCACTGCTTTATAACTTTAATTATATTTGCATATTTTCAAGTATAATCTCATGAAGAAAAATTAAATTACTGCATCTTTGTGTGTTGATATTGTAGTCATTTGAGTGGATAGATAGATTTGATAGCAATGTCCTGATCTCACATTTTGGTTAATGGTCATGCTGTGAATGTTATAAGACTGGTTGACATATTTGGTCAGCATCAACATTTACTGAAAAATAAGGGCAGAAGACACACAAAGAAAGATAGCAATACACACAATAATGTTTAAAACAAACTAAATCAGAAATTAATAGAATAATAATGGTATATTTCTTATCCTATATGCTTGGACAAATTCCTATAAGTAATCTTTCTGTCAGTGTACCATTAGAGCATATATATATATATATATATTTATATATATAGATTAATATATATATAGTTATATTTGATTGTGTCAAGAAAATTGATATTTTCTAACTAATCTGTTCTACCTCCATGGGGATGTGTGGTATTAATAAGATAAAAAAAGATAGATGTATTGCTAATAAATATAAAATGATTGTTTTAGAAGTCTATGCCAGTTCTCAAATCAATTTATATTGGTTAATTAAAGGTAGTATTACAAACACATTGGTTAGTGAGTCATTGAACTCTGATGCTAGCCAGCGCATGGGGGGGGGGGGGCAGATTGGGTACAGCTGGCCTGCAGATTATCTTCTCTTTAATACCACGACATTTACAGGATTTGTTTGAGTGTATCTCCTATCACCTGCTCTGGCACACGTGACTGCCTAAAAGAACTTATAAGGAACTATTCATTTTGAAGCATATTAGTTTCCAAAGTTTTGACACACACAAAAATGTTTCTGGGGAAATAGTTGTCTTTACAAGTCTTTTCTGTACCTCGATTTCTTGCATTTGATCTAGATCTGGAATATTTAAAAAAAAAGGTTGTTTAGAAATGTGTTAACCGTACTGGATGATCTTTTAGACATATTTATACTTAACATCAGCATGCTCTATTTGTACACTGTCTGTGATAGTTTTAACTTGATTACTTCTAAATTGGAGACTGCTGAGAACATCCCACAGATAATGAAATCTGTGTGTGTGTGTGTTGAACTGGTGTCAGAATGGGGTTATTTTTAGTTTTTAGTTCATTTTTTAAGAACATATACATCTAGATCATGTAGCTTTTTTTTTTTTTTTCTTAACACTCCCAACATTAGTTGCACATTTTTTTTTAACTGAAGTTAATTGTTGTTGCTTGAGTTGTTTGTTGCTCTAATTACTGATATACCCCCATACAGTGTGGCTTTGTCTCTCTCTATCTCTCTCTCTCTCTCTCTCTCTCTAGTCTGAGAAAAAACTTGACATCCAATAAGTTTCATTTTTACCTGGCAGCTTTATGAAAGAGAGGGGGGGGACTGCTGAACTGGGCTTGTGTGTACTTTTTTTTTCCCTATTAAATCCTGCTTCAGCTTTCTACTGAAATAGAGAAACATTTTCAGGGATTTTTTGCGTGTGTGTGTGTTAAGACTTAGATGTTTGTGCTGTTTAACTGCTGCTGAGCTGAGATGTCTAGTATTGAGTTAGTGTGATGTACAAAATGCTCCTATTATCCCTAAACCTAAACTCTTGTCTTGGGTTTCAGGTGTATTTCCGTGTATTCATCTAACAGTTTATGTGGCTTGTCTCTCTGGACAGCTGCTGCTCTCTGCGTGTTGTTTAGTCTAGTAGCATCACATAGATAGCCTCGTCAGTAGCTGTTTCAGTAGTTTATTGCGTCTACCACTGTTATCAATATTCAATTAACAATTTATTGCAGTGCTCAACTATTACTAGTTTTACCTACTTGAGGGGTTCTGTTTGGGATCAGAGCTAGCAAAAATATTATTGTGAATAGCGGTCCATTACTTTATCTTCTAAATGCACAGTGCCTTCGATCGTATTATAAAGCTAGGCTAGACTAGTTAGTACTGTTCCTATACACACATTAATTAAGAAATACTGCATGCTATTTCTGTTTGCTCTACAAGGTAACGATTATTAATGTTCCACTTTTGTAATTCAAATCTTATGTGTCTAGTTCATAGTTCAGCTAGTCTTGTACTTTTAGCTTTTTTTTTTCCACTCAAAGTATAGAGCTTCGTTATTGTTTTGGCGACTTAATGTGGTAATTTTAAACCACAAGGATCTACTGCGGGCAATATCAACTTTGAGCTCATGTTTGTGGAAACCAAAAAGTTGGAGAGTACACAGACTCGTCATTGTTCATCTTGTGTGCACATGGCCAACGCGTACCCCAGAGATACACTTTGATCTTGTTGGACACTTATCACCATTACACAGTACTGACCCTTAAGTCCGGTGAAATATTTGGACACTTATCACAACCACACAGTACTGACCCTTAAGTCCGGTGAAATAGTCGGAACGCCTGGGGGAGATTTTTTTCTTTCTTGCCAAGTAAACACGATGATCTTTGCCCTCTTCTTTGTGACCAGTGTGTTACCGGAAGGTCATCTCTTGGGGGGGGCTGACCAGGAAGCAACACAAACCTTGAAGCAGTAATTAACCTTTGAGAAACACTTCTTTGTGCTGGGAGGGGCTGGTCAATGGGTCTGCTTTGTGTCAATTGTAGCGCACGTTAATGTCGTGATGAAGTTTACACTGCTGACACCTTTGAGGCGACAGTTGTGTTCTCATTATGTTACCGTCACATTGAAACTTAATAGTGCTCAACATTGACAGAAATGGAAACCAAAATGAAGCATGTCCTTCCACCCTGAAAAATGCCTGCTATTAAGAGTAACAGGAAACAACAACATTAAAACAACTTCATTTTATTCATGGTAACAAATACAGAATAGAGCAGTGAGATTTATAACACACTAATATTCCAATTTGATCAGAGTAACACCATTAGTAAAATCACTATACCTAGAAACACTTCAGGACAGAAGAATATAAAGTAAAGTACCGGTAGCTATAATACACACAACATTGAACAACAAGTTACAATTGTACAATAAGTTACACACATGGAAAAACAAAACCTTATGTAATACCCAGGAAGACACAAAGATTAAGGCATATTTCTTATTCCCTACGCTAGAGCAAATTCGTGAAAGTGCTCCCTTTTCCCTAGTGCCATTAAAATGTATGGGTTGCCTAGACCAGCCATGAATCCAAAGACGTAACTGAGTTTGCCATTGACTAGATTGACACACGCAATGCGTAGGACGTTATTGTGTTCTTTTTGAAGTAACGTCTGTAATATATAAGATTAGAAATGTCTTGTCTATGTCCCCTCACGTATGTCACAAATATGAAGTGACAATCTATATCTTGAGCTCAAGATGTGCCTCGTTGTTTTGTTATAGATTTTGAGATGCCGAGAAATTGGTTTCCAGATGATAATTGGAATGAAATATGTTTTGTAAGATCAATGCTTAAGTCAAGTTGTGTTTTGTGTGTGTGTGTAAGACCGCCTGAACGTTTTGGAAGCACGTCCTAGCCTAACACTTCTTGAGGTTTGAAAGAACTCGATCAATAATGCTACGTGGATAAGTTTGTTCTGCCAGCAAGACTCATCTCTCGCTGCTATATGTAAGGGGGGGGAAAGCACACGGGCTTTGAGTAATTTGATTATGTGTAACGTTTATACTTGTGCCTGGTGGGGGCATTTTGTTTACAGTAAGTCTTGCGGGGGGGGGGTGAACCTGTGGGAAAATACCTGGAGCCCAGCGCTTAGCTCGTACCTACCTGGACGTTATTCTCACGAAGCAGGACGTTTTGGCGACGCCGTTTTGGCGACAAGGTCGTTTTGGCGCCGCCGTTTTGGCGATAGGGACGTTTTGGCGCTAAGTACATTATTTACGTTTATTGTATTATTTCTTAAAAAAGAAATATATATATCTATGTTTCGCATGAGTGTTTGTGTTAAGACATAATTTCTAGTCAAAATTATTAAGTTATCATATTTTTTTTCGTTGGAGCGGGGGGGGGGGGATAGAATATATATTTTGTTTGTCTCGGTATAAAATAGTAAAAAAGCTGTTTGTTATACATTTTTAAACACATATTTAATCGAAAATAATTAGTAGCTTTCGTACATTATATATGTTATTTGAGCAATTATTTTTATATCTGTTCCTAAAACCTTCTTTATGTGAGCTATAACAAGTCCATTAATCAATGTGACTTATCATTTACTAAATGTAAATGTGTGTTTGAGTTTCACATCATTTTCTTTAATAAGAATTTCGCCTTGTGTATGTGTGTTTATTAAGAAGCACACATGGAGGCACACTTTTATTTTCAAAGTAAAAGTTTTTTTTTAAAGATATTACTTTAAAATTAAAAACAAAAACAAAATGAAACAATGATGCAATTATTTGTTTACAGGAACATTGGTTTATTTAATGACTTACGCGTGAGAGAGGGAAGGGGTGCAGGAAAGAGTATACACAAGGAGTGAAATGTGAGCGGGAGGAGAAGAGGGGATATGTGTCACAGGTAATGACCAGTCCCAAGGAGATAATCGCCAGACGTATGACGCCAACGACCAGTGCTCGGTGCTAGTCTTATCTTCATTTGTTTAACTGTACCTGCGTCAATGCGAGATGTGTCACCCAAATCACCCCTACCAAATTTCTCAAAATATATCTTTTCAAAGTATCTTAGTGTCGTGAATTTGTGTCCATCTATTGTTGCCCCTAGTATTTTTTCCCATTTGTGGATTCACGTTAGAGTTTGTACTGACCACATTCCGTGTCTTAATTTTTACTATGTGTGGAGTTATTGTCATTCTGCGTAATAAAGCTTTAGATGTAAATATGCTTTTTTTGTGATATTACAGTGTGACACTTAGCTAGTACTTATTCAGTATTGATTTCAAATAAACAAATATGTCTTTTAGAAAGACATAGGAAAATGTCATCCAGTACGATTAGCAGAAATCACATACAAAAAAGGGAAGAAGATAGCATGTCATTACCATTCAGGAATCTGACATATTCATGAAAGAAGCAAAACCTTTATACTAAAAAAAAAAAAAAAATTATAATCGCTGGACGGTGTTAGAATTCATACTATACATACAATATTATGGTATAGTGAAATAAACATTGTTATAAAAGCTACGTGCTATATACATTATCGTCAAATTATATCTCGCGCCAAAACGTCCCTATCGCCAAAACGGCTGGCGCCAAAACGTCTCGGGCCAAAACGGCGGCGCCAAAACGTCACGTACCCTTATTCTCAGCATGTACATTGGATACTGGGCCTAGCTATTACGTAGACACGAATTTCTTTCTTGATCAAGGAAGGACGTAAAAACATTACCCTAACCCTGCTCCCACTCCCTTCATCTGTTCTTGATCAGACTCTCCTTTTTTTTTTTTTTTTTTTGGTTATTCTTTTTTTTTTTTTTTTTTTTATTCAGATTATGCATTTGTTTACAATAACACACAAGACAAACAAGTTAAACGTATCTACATCTAGTCCATATAATACTGTTCAGCGGTGAAAGTTATTGAGGGGTTGTATATAGTTCATGATTAGATACACTGTAATGTTGTAATATACCTGCTGGAGTTAATAAATTATAAAGTCATAGTTGCAGATATAGGAATATTAGCGGATTGTCAAAACCAGCTCAGTTTCTTTACAAAGAGCGAAGACCCAAAATTGTTTATAGCTGTCACTAATTTTGTAGACCGAGAGTTTTAGATTTGTCTACACGATTCTTGAAGATGGAACTTATCCTTGTATTTCACTGCTGTTTTAGCTACTCGGCTTAATGGTTTTGATTGAACTCCAGTTTTATGGAGGAAAACAGCCGACAAATAAACGTTCATTTCTTCTTTGATGACCAAAGATAAGGAGATCTCGTGGCTTCCATGGGTTTTAGTTGTTTCCTACAAATTCCCTCCCCGCTTCCTTAAGTGCCCAGTTCTACCTCCATGCTTTAGTGCAGTCAGTACATGTACCTGGAAGTGTGGTGTACTTGGTGTACAAGTAAAACGGACGCGACATTGAATTTGTTTTTCTAGATGAGATCAAATAGTGAAGAGCAAGTTTCAGTTTGGAATGAGTGTTCGAAAGAAGTTCGCAGCTGAAATGAGGCAGGCCGACTTGGAAATAGAATTAGAACGAGTCCCAAGACATCACGATTGTACATATCCAGGCGTGTAGCTAGGAATTTTCCATTGTTTGAGGGCCTGGGGGTGGGCTTGACCTCTTAATTTTAAATGTAAAAAAACACTCATTAGGGGGCCCCCTTCAAGTTAGGGCCCGGGGGATTCATATTCTCCCCCCTCCTAGCTACGCCACTGTACATATCCCTTACACACCCCGAACTAATGATAGCTTTGTAATGTTCAAAATCAACCTGTTTCATCTCATTGTTTATACTATTCACTCCAAAAGCCACTACCCTTTTAAGCCCTTACTAAAGTTGACAGATTGAACAGGTCTTTGGCAGGATTTAATTGATTTGTCGCTTCTTTAGCCACTTGAGCTGTCTCATCGTCTGCAAATTTTGTAAAAACCCAAATGTAGTATGCAATTGTTGGTGGAGCAGATTTATACATGTAGTAATCAAACCTATTTCATGTTGTGAGTCCCTCTTATAAAACCTAAATAGCCATTCACGTTTGCTAGAATGACGTCACCTACTTAATACTTGGATCTAGCACACGTGGACTTTACCGTTTCCTGTTGTCTCGCGCGTGGAGTAAAAAGGGCGGGGGGGGGGGTCTCCTGTTACCTGCAGTGTGTACAGAATTAGTTGTGCTATTAAAGGTAATACGTCACAACGTGACAGTAGGAGACATTTTTCCTTTTCAAGTCTAGTTACTTTATTCTAGGTCCAATATAATGAGAACATGCACTTTGAGACTGCGTTTGTATTTCCTAAGCACATGTGAAGACATGTCTACTGGGTACCGTTAGTTCCAGTCACAAAGAGGCAAGTCTTTGATCGACGACTTTTAACATTATTCCTCTCACCTTTCCCACTTGATTTTCAAAGTCTGTTGGCAAAGTTCTGGACATAAGCAACTTAAAAATAGTTTCCACAACATAGCGAATTTACTATTGAACTTTGTTTGAGGTAGTATTACAACTGAACGAATTTGCATTTGAGCTCGAGGGTTGAGCAAGTATTGACATTGAAAATGTGTGGAGGTTCTCGACATCACCCGACACCATCTTCAGTTCCTGTTAGTTCAAATGTATCATTCCATTGAAAATAATGAGGTAACAAAAACGTTTTTGATGAGTCTTCTGAGTTTGTGTTGAATATCAGTCCAGACAGCACAACTCCTTGACATGACACCAACCTAATATAGGAGGCTGTCTCGTTCAGTGTCATTCTCTGTATCAACTGAAAAAGATGCTGTCTCGTGTGTAATAGTTTCATTACTCGAGCTTGTATTACGTGTAAGGCCTTAGCCCTGACATCGGACACTTTGACGAACATGTAACAGAATAACATTCAGTATTTTTTTTTCTACGTCTTAACCCTTGTACACAGGGCTTTCTAGTGAAAGTAGACCAAACGAAAGATTGTCTTGATGAGGGGTAGAACAAAGACTTGATGAGGGATAGAACAAAGACATTAAAGTCAAGTAGTAATGTATGCGCATATGTTTCCGACATTGAAATAATTAATCTGAAGCGGTCAATGCCGGGCACGTGTCAACAGCGTGCTTTGATTCGTTGCTCCTCCAGCTACTATCAGTTTCAGGGTTAGCAGTTGTGGAGTACATTTCCTTAGGTCACGAATGCACAATACTGGAATTGTTCACATTAATGACTCGTTGTAGTGTGATAGTTGTGCCTAAACATTGACTGTATGTTATAGGTGAAGACATTTCAGGATATTTCATGTTGAAAGAGATCCAGTCAGATCAGAAATAGTCTTTGTGTCTGCATGAAATAGCAATAATAATGATACATTTTCAAAGACGGGTGAAGAGGGGGATACAGTCTCAGAGAAAGCAATCCTTCTTGTAATTGTGACCTGATCCGTATTTCAGTGTTTCTCAAACTGTGGCCCGCGGACCCCAGTGGTTTACGAGACTACAGATCTGATTTGTCGGTTATTTTACAAAAAAGTTGTTGACTTCTGTCTTCCTATTTGGTAGAAAATGGATTAGGCTCGTTACGAATCTCATCACACACACACAAAAAAAAGACTATAAATTGTTGCTTGTGAGGATTAGCGGTCGCTACACTCAAAACATATGAGTCGGACATAAGTATAGTCATCAAATCTTACCAACTTCGTCCAAATCATGAACTTAAACAAATGTTATTTTAAGCAAGAATTATAATACACTCCTTCAATCAAATATTGTTCCCTATAATTTATGTACTATGCATTTAAATATATTTTTCACTAAGGGGTCCGTGGGCAAGTTTCGACTCATTAAAGGTATCCCCAGGTCAAAAAGGTTTGAGAACCTCTGCCGTATTTAGACTTCAAAAGGTCTTAGATATTTGAGATATGGGGCCATTTTGGGGTCCTGATATTTAAAGCCAGTGCTAAATGTTTAATGGGGGGCCCTAAGTTATAGCTTACCTATAGGTTTGTGACGTATGCCACCAAGACCTCAGTGACACAAGTCTACACCACGAGTGGTATCAGAAAAAATAAACATTACATTACATTGTTATCGATTTAAGTCGTTGTCCACCATGGTTCCACTGCGATAAATGATTGACTGTGTCGTGTTAGGAGATGGACCTTTCGTTATGTGGCATTTAAAACAAATATTTGTTGTCATTGCGTTAGCGGCGATCAGCGCGGTTGATAATGACGATGACCTTTTGTGTCCAGAGATTAGAACAGTTTTTTTTTCCCCCTGAAAAATTTCTTTCTTTGATGTAGTTTTTGTTTACTCAAAACAAAGACCAGTCATCCCATTTAGTCTGATTGTGTGTCTAACGTAGACATAGAGATCATGGGTATCTATCAGACTTGACATGTCCAACAACTAACGAGATGTTCATGTGTCCAGCACAATCGCAAGCCGACTTTAGATTCAACTAACTCAGGTCAACGACACACTAGACTAGGTTGTCGAACTAAGTCCTATTCTTCAACGGATGAGAAGTCTCAAATGAGAAGTCTCAACTATCGTACAATTTACAACACAATAGTCCTTAATACAACCATATATAGACTAGACCTTCTAGACAGCATGTGTTAAAGTCAATTTCCCCAATACAACCATATATAGACTAGACCTTCTAGACATGTGATAAAGTCCATTTCCCCAATACAACCATGTATAGACTAGACCTTCTAGACAGCATGAGTTAAAGTTGATCTCTTCACGTAATCATCACTTTGTGAAAGTTGTTAGCATCTGTCTGTTGGAAACATTGAACGCTCAGTGTTGTATTAGTGCAATCAATGTGGTCGACCAGTCTTTGATCCTGGATTTTTTCTTTGACGTCTCTCTTGGAATAAACGCCATACATTGGGGGGGGGGGGGGTTGTTATATTTCAATTGTAGCCAAGTTATCGCGGTGAGGGGCTACAAGAGGCAGCTATGTTTTGTTTGGGGGGGGGGGATACCGTATTTACAATGCTACTCGGCAACATTTTCTCGATCGTGATGCTGAATAGATTGTTGATGTATTCTACCACAACGTAGTCAACAAGTTGGCCATAGAAGTTTTGTGTAGCTCCACTTTCCCGTTTAGAGAGCAATTTAAACACAAAACAATTTTTTTTTTATTTCATCTCCTCTTGATGGGCTTCTTCAATGTCTTCCATTCGGTCTTCCCCACGTGGTCTACGTGGTCTATAGAGTGCTGAGTGTGTACTATTTCAGTCAAGTTTCCATTGGAAGACAGGATAAACACATTTCCCATAATAAATTGTCTCTTCATCCACGTTACGTCTGTAAGTAGCACATGCTAACCTAGTTCCAATGAAAGATAAGAACCAGTGCATTGATCTAAAAATATAACTATCCCCCCTTTCCCCACCCATGTCTCTCTCTCAACCTGGCCTACTCCTTAATATCTACACTTACCTAGCTCTTTTTTTTTTCTCTGACCCATTTCTACCACTGGGAGCATTGACTTAAAAGCCATTTTTGATTGGCTGTCAAGTCACACTAGTGATGTGGCACACACTGATATGTAGATATCCCTGGACTCTTTATGTGTAGTCATGTACTGGGGGGGGGGAAAGCTGTCAGAATGGGTGGTGGGGGGGTCATCACTTGTGGTTATAGTTTTGTTGTTTATGTATAAGTGTACTGCTGTTGTAAACATGTGGCTTTATGTCTGTGTACAGTAAGAAAGACAACTGTGGTGAGACAGTCCTGTTATTGAACATACAAATTATTCTGGAATCTTTGTATGTAAACAATAGTTGAATAAGTAGAACTCCTCCCCGCACCTCCCATATATAGAATATCTTTAGGGGCACTGGTCTAATACTTG
>JADKLZ010003044.1:24373981-24394669 GCA_021533235.1 Biomphalaria straminea | reverse complement strand
CTCCCATATATAGAATATCTTTAGGGGCACTGGTCTAATACTTGAACGTAAAGTTAGCTGAGTAAATTGAGTTCATTTGAGTGGGTGATAACTTGTGTTGTTTTAAGTAGACGAATACTGTAGTTACACCATATGGTTGCAGCTTTTTGTTCCTTGCAGCTGATGCAACTTAATACCTTTTATGATAAAAGTATTAAAAAACCAGTTATTAAAATTTAGGTTCATGTTCCAGAAAAGTATTATCAATAGTATTTAACAGTTTGAGTCTTTTCACATTATTTAAAAGAAGACCAGATCATTCTTTAATGTTATTGTTTCAAACATAAGTAAATAAGATTTTTCAAATCACTAAAGTATGCAAACTTATTTACAGTTACTAGCTAATTCTCTTGTATTTTCTATTTATTTTGCATTGTAAACTGGCGCATCATTTCTAAGACAAAAAAAAAATTTAAAAAAAAATCCCTTAACTTTTGTAACTCATTTCTAGACACATTTCATCAAATCAGTTCCATGTCAAAGCTTGTCTCATGGCCTTATCTCTAATGTTTCACACTTGTACCAAAATGAAATGCTTAAATGTTATTCACTATCCCCAGACTAATTTTCTATGTTTTTCTGTCTGCAGGTATTAGCTTGGTTTGAAGAAAGTGATGAACAAGTAACAGCTTTTGTGGAACCTTTTGTCATTTTAACTATTTTAATATTAAATGCAGTAGTAGGAGTCTGGCAGGTAAGTCTTTACATTGCTTCTTCTTCATCTACAGTGGGACACACAAATGGGATTTTTTTTTTCTTCTGACCTTAGCCTTTAGGAAGACCTTTAAAAATCTGTCCTTTAATTAATTAATAGAAAGATTAAAGATGCTCCTTAATGAGTAAATGAAACTTAAATCTGTCCGCTATCAGGTGACACTTGATGTAAGGACAACAACCTTCCCCCCCCCTCTCCAATTATTGACTGAAATGTTTTTACTTTAAATATTACACCATTATCCCATGTCATGATGACTAATTTCAAATTGGAGGTGGACCTAAAGAGGTCAAACCTCCAGGGGAGTTGGTTTTGTATCCTATCATATAGCTCTCATTTAAACCACAAGTTAAATGCTAAAAGTAGTGTCTCCATCTCTAACAGGAACGCAATGCTGAGAGTGCCATTGAAGCATTAAAAGAGTATGAACCTGAGATTGCCAAGGTTATTCGTAGCAGTGTTAAAAGTGTACAGAAGATCCGTGCCAGCAAGTTAGTGCCAGGAGACATTGTTGAAGTCTCAGGTAAGGCCATCACCGTTTCTGCATGTACTCACCCATCCAATTTAGAGTCCTATGCTGTTCATGCCATTGACATTGTACATTTGTTTTTTACCACATGATACTTTCTAGTGACAACCAGTTCTTTGTATGGTCACCAACATGTGACCCAACATACTTGTTTGTCAGAATTGCAGTGACAGTGATGAATTTAGTGTAACTTTCCCAAATTCAAGTCCCAATCAGTCCTCTTTACTTTAAACAAAAATGATCATCTTTAGGGTTGGAGTTGGGAGTAAGAGAAGTATTGATTTCAATTCTCATTTCTTCTGGTCTGGTCATTGAACTGAGATTCATATCTGATCATTGAGTTATGACATTTCCCCTAACTAAATTGATCTCCCATCTCATGCTGACTTTAGCTTTGATCAAGCACTTCTTTGTTCTTACAGTACTTTAAAAAGTGAATTTTTAACATTTTCTTTTACCAATACTCCCATATCTTTCTAAATTGTGATTCTAGTTAGAGTAATACATTAATATATCGAGAAACACCTTTTTTCATTCAATCTAAAATTGAAGATAGAAAGATAAAAATATGTTATCTTTTAATAACACTGAAATGTACATTTATATTTTATTTGCGCTTACTTTCATTGTAATTATACTGACCATTGCATTTGTTCTCAATTTTCAGTTGGTGACAAAGTTCCTGCAGATATTCGTATTCTTAAAATCCATTCCACGACCCTAAGGGTTGACCAGGCCATTCTTACTGGTGAGAGTGTCAGTGTCCTGAAGCATACTGACCCCATCCCCGACACCCGTGCTGTCAACCAAGACAAAAAGAACATCCTCTTCTCTGTGAGTAGTCTTTCAATTGACTTGGCTTCAAGTGCTTGACTGTTGTCTGATTCATCTTTTTGAGTTTTAAATCATATTTTTTTTAGTTTTGAATCTTATCTTTGAAATTGTCTCTCTGTTGAATGTAAGCTTACATTTCTAATATAAAGACAACCAAAAAAACTGAGGGGGGGGGGCGAGGTTTCTTTATCTGCTAATACATTGATTGATAACAAAAAGAAAGAACATATTTTGATTGCACTGCTATATTTTTTGTATATAGTTATCTTTGTATATTTTCTTATGTTAAAATAAAGAACCCAAGTTTTAATGAGGTTTTAATGCACATTTGAACAGACAATAATAAAATGTTTTCTTTGTTTCATAGGGAACTAACATTGCCACAGGAAAATGCAGAGGTATTGTCATTGGAACTGGGCTGGCCACAGAAATCGGTAAGCTGCTCTCTTTGTCATAGTTGATTTTTTTTCTCAACAGCTGTTTTCTTTCTTATTGATGTTATTTATTAATAGGCTGACAGAGTTTTTCAAATTTTTTGAAATGCTAGGTATTGTGAACGTGTCCACTCCATACTTAGCCATGTTAAACTATTAGCACTTAGTTGGTTCAGTAACACTGACTAGATGGCCATGGTCTTGACCACAAGTGAAGGGAATGTTAGTTTATATGTTTCTATGTACTTGAGACCATGAGTGAGTGAATGGGGAGGTAGAGGTGGGTGATTAACATTGTAAGCCTCTGGTTACCCTTCCTCCTCCTCTCCCCAGCACACCTAATATGTATCATTCAGTTTCATTGACTGATCCAACATTTTAGAACACCCCATTGGTAAGCCAAATCTTATCAAATCATACAAGAAAATGGGTATGTTTAGTTATAGACATACTTTTGGGATATAGAGTAGATAATTGTTTCCAGTAGAGCTCAGTTGTTATACTGTTTTAGACACACACAAAATGTTCATAAGTTGTAGTGTACTTTGTAGACGAAGGAAGTACTTGCACCCTTCTAGAAACATTTCTGAAATGAAATTGAATAAACTAAAGTGATAGGTTTAGTCTACAGCCTTGAGAGTTTTAGAAGTTAATCTGATAACTGGGTGAAAATGGGGGTGGGGGGGGTGGGGATGAAAAAGATGAGCTTGAATAATAAGGTGTTGATAGAATAATCTCACGATAGGACTTGATGTTGCATTGATTCTCCTACTAGCCCAATGAGCTGAGCATTTCACTGAAGATTGTGTGACTTACAAACACTGTCCCCCAAGTTTTCATGTTCACTTACATGTGGCAGCTTTTATTGAACAGCTTTTTATTTTGAACAAAGAAAATGCTGCCATAAACAAGAACACATTCAGAACTTTGTATGTTGAAGTCCTGTGGAGACTTTGACACTTTTAACTCTGGGAGGGGGGGGGACTAGACACTGTTAACTGGAAAGGGAATAGGGAATTAGTTGTTTAAAAAACAAATTCATAGGGAGTGACTAACCCTCTTGATGATTTGACAAGAAAAAAAAAGACTTAAATAGGATGTTTCTTTTAGTTTGATTCTTAGAATTCTATCACAAATTTTGTGTGTAAACACCTCAGTTTTGTCAAGTATTGGATGAGCGGAAAAAAAAATTTAAAGCAAAAAAAAACCCAACTATATTTGATACTCTATATATTATTTTAAGTCATTGTTTAACAACAAATGAGCTTTCTAAAAAAGTGTTTTTTATCTTCTGTTTTATAAATCTAATGCTACGTTTAATGACTAGATTTACTACAATATTTACCCTGCCAAATGAACTAAAACAAAATACATAGCCGCCTCACTAAAACTCTTCTCCAGGTCTGACACAATAATCCAGTACACAATAGGAGGTGACATTCACAGTGGATACAAGTAGATTGGAGGGGGGGGACAACGTAACATAAAATAGGTTTAAAATATCAACAATTACAGTGAGGTTCGATTAGACGATTAAATCTTTATTAGGCAAACTCTGTTTTTCTATCAAATTTGGATTTTTTTTTTGTCACATTATATTAATTTGACCATCCACCCGCCCCCCCCCCTCGCCGGCTCCATTGTTTGTTTCCCATTGGTTCCTCTATTTTTGTTTGGAGTGGTGCTGAGATATGTGGGATCGTCTTGAAAGATAGGTTAAATTAGGCAATACTTCAAAGATTGTCACGTGTGAACCTTTGCAATGCCAGCACATACATCTAGGTTATCTAGAAAAGAACTTCCACACACGTGTGTTTTTCTCCATGTGTGTGTGTGTTTTTGTGTGTGTGTGATATTTTTGGAGTTGTTTTTTTTTTTTACCTTTTCTTATTTACCTTTATCCGCATACGTTTTGGATAAGGCGGGAGGCTGGCGTAATGCTGTTCAGATTTTTTTGTGATGTCATTGGCCCACGCTTCTCCCGCATGTTCCACAAGGGTCAGGAGTCAGTCCCGATGGCTCATTCTTGCCTTTATTTTTCTTATCGCTTTCCATTTGGCTTCTTTCTCCCCATCCTGGTCTGGAAATGGCAGAGGTTAGAACTCCACTGGAGGGGCCTTCTGCTTGTGGCACCTGTATTTTTTTTTCTCTACAAGCCTCCCTTGACGCCCTACTCACTTTTTAAGCTCACTCTTATCTGAACGATTTGACTTTGGAACAAGAAAAAAAAAAAGAAAGAACAGGTGTCTTTTTCAAGGAGAATGACGTCAGTGATCTAAGCCCAAAGCGCGTGCTAAATCTTAAAGTGTGTTCGTAAGCATAACTGAGCTCCACTAATGTACGGTGCTGTTGGTGTCTATACACTTGTATATATGAAAGTAGATATTTTACCATAAAAATACGAGGCTACCATCGGTTGTATTTTGTATACTGTAATAACTACTTGCGACTTAACATTGTACCTTTAGTTGGTCTGGACACATGGCTCTAATGGTATACACACGTTCGGTGCAATATTGTGCAGCACCCCCTTTCAACCCACTAATCTTATAAATTACAGACGTTACTTCAAAAGAGAATATTATCACGTCCTAAATGTGTCTCTGACATTCTCGTCATGCATGCTAATCAGTGACTTTAAATTGTCTGTGTTCCTGGCTGATTCAGACAACCCATAGCATTCTCTAATGGCACGAGGGAAGAAGGCAGACACAGATTCTCGCACTTACTGTTGTAACCCTTCTTTTCCCCTGTCAGCAACGTTTTGTTGAGTTTGTTTTGTGCTTGAAATAAGTGCAGTGATGAAGACATTGCTAACGTGAGCGCTCACTTTATGGAATGTTGAGAGTTAAGATCAAAATCTCGAGTTGACAGGAGATCTGGTTGTAGGTACAACTAGGTACAACTCATTGATTCTGTTCTGCCAAGGCAATTCAGGTTCCAGCATAGGAACTTTTAGACAATTGATTGCAAATAATTGACTGGCTGATTGACTTCACATGTGGGGGGTCGGTGTTTAATTAATCTTTGATGAGATTTTTCATCGTCAAAGTAACTTTTGCCTTATATTCTAAAATCCGGCATCTTTAAACTTAGTAAACGCTCCCTCCATATTTCTTCCACCTTGATTTCACCTTGATTTCGTTTCTTTAATCAAGTTGTGACTAGTTTACTGGCTGACAATACATGCAACTAAACATCTAGGTCCTTTTGTATCTCTTTGAGTCCACTTGCTGCCGTGTAAGTCAGACCTGAAGGCACACGTTTTCTTTAAACTTCTGCAATTTGTTTTATCTCCATCAAAAACCAATGAGTGTGTTGTACCTACTCAGGGTTTAATGAAGTGGTAGTTCGTTGATTTCTTTAAAGATCACCCAAAATTAATAATTAGCCCTTTTTTGTTTTAAAATATGTGCCTGGTTTGTGTGTGATTGTTTGATTAGTCAGATAGGCTAGTCCAAAACAAATGAAAACTTTGTTTGGTCTGGAAATGTACTATCCTCTTGATAGTGTGAATCAGTCCAAGCCTCATCCCCATGTGGACCTCCATCCTGCACATACTTGGTGAAAAGGGAGTAGAGATATTGGTGGTGGGGGGGAGGTGGTTCACGCCCAGTCCCCCTTGTGTTATCTATTAGTATGTGTCAGAATAGTGAGCCTACACGAGATCAGAAGTGCATGGATGTATACACGTTATGTTAGAAATGGAAGCTTCCTACATTGTGTCGCTCTAGTTGATTGCTCAAGCTTCCAAACACCAAGGCTGCTTGTTCCAGGTGGGAAGTCATCCATGCTTAGTGCCCCGCCACTCTTCCTTCCCCCTTCTTAGTTGGTGGCTGTGTTGGTAGTTAGTGTGACGTGTTGGTAGTCAGTGTGACGTGTTGGTAGTCATTATGACGGGCAGACGATGACACAATCCGCACAGGTGAAAACGCCTCAGTTCCACTTGGCTTGCTGACTTTCTTTTGTATTGCTGACCTTTGCAAGGTTAAAGTGACCCCCCTTTTTTTTTCCCTCTGTTTTCCTTTGCTTTCCCTGTCCAGTCGAAGTTTATTATTAGCACGTAAGCTTGTACACTTGTGTGTAAGATCATTTTACCCTTAGATGCGTCTCTTTGGTTAGTCAATAAGCATTCACACACACACAAGTTGCAAGCGGCTGTCAGACCTGGTTCTGATTTGTTCATCTCGTATACCGTGTTTTTTTTTTTCGACCATTGTAGAAAGTTTCGCACCTCCGTCTGCCAGGTAAATCTGCTATCATCACCCCATCTCGCAGTGCGCATCCCGCCGAGCCACGATCTACCCAGCATGCCATTTTTGGCATGAGGCGTTCTACTGATGCCTCCCCCCCCCTATTTTTTTCCCTTCTTTTAGCCGTTCTGCTAGTAGACCTAGACTTGTTAGTGACCCCGTTTGGTCTCCACCTAGAGAGTGTCTTTAATAAGTTCTCTTGTCCCTTGTCCACATTACAAATGGAGAAAGTTCTAAATGTTTTTTTTTAACTCGTGTACACCATCACACATACACAGCACAGGTATCTGCTCTCTGATGCATGCTTACCTAATGCGCACACACACACACACACTCATGCACTCATGTAGACAAGCTACATAGGCTTCTGACAAAGTCTAGACATGTCTTATACTATTGTTGGATTGTGAGACTCTGCAAGAGAGAATGTGTAGAGGCCTGCTCAGTGAAGATGTGGGCCTTGTGTGTGAGAGAAAGAAAAGATTTATTCCTAGGCTTAAACAGAGAAATAGGGGGTAGAGAAGGAGAGAAAGTACAATAAGTTGTTTGTTCCTCTCTCCATCTATCAAGAGTCAAGATCTAAGTTTGGTCAATGTGTATCCCATTCCCCACTCTAGTGCACATGACCAGTTGGTCTGGTAGCAAACTCAACCATGGAAGAAGAAGAATCTTTATTGCATTACTTGGACCTTGTATTCCCTGCCATCTAGAATGTCCTTTATGGCCGAGTGAATTACTAACTCTAATGAAAGAGCAGTAATACTATTTGTTTGTGGTGGTTTTATTGGACCAACTCTGTTTGATCATCTCCCTTACTTTCTGGGACTAGTTCACTCCCTGAAATCTCCATGTGAGAATCACTGAGTGCTGAATGTAACCAGAGAGATCAACACTGGGGGCTAGGACAGTGAGACAGTCCCAACTGTTGACACTCACACCTTTAGATAGTGGGAGCTTGTCTAGCCCTGTTGTCATTTAGTCTATTGATTGGTACAACAGGGTGTGGTCCTTTTCAGGTAGTCATTTAGAAACTGGCTTTGTGGGTTGTACAATCAGTTTTCTATAGTGTATCAGCTGAAACAACTGTCTGTGCATGCAGACGCATTCATAAAAATAAACATATGTTCAAATGAGGGTATGGGGCTCTATTCCCATGTTCTCTTGATATATCCTTTAGACTAGGGCACTTAGAGGAGAGGCATATTGTTAAAAAATGTTTGTGAATGTTAATGGCTTCAGATGCTGCACCCTGAGTCAATATAGATTGCATTAGGCAACAACTTTAAACTAAAATACTTTCAATCTTGATCATTAAAATGCAATATCCCATTCTTGTAATTTTAGAAGTAATTGTTTTATCTTTAGGAAACTATAATGATCTAGAATTGAAATAGTAATGTTCCTTCAGAGTTGAAGATAATTACTTCCTAGTCCAAACCTCCCGCGGGACAACGGGAATGGGAGCGGGCAGGGTTTGAACCCTGGACCATCGATAATATTTCATGATGGTTAGCAACATAAGAGGA
This sequence comes from Biomphalaria straminea, assembly GCA_021533235.1. Classification (NCBI taxonomy): domain Eukaryota; kingdom Metazoa; phylum Mollusca; class Gastropoda; family Planorbidae; genus Biomphalaria; species Biomphalaria straminea. The sequence continues at coordinate 24,386,339 of JADKLZ010003044.1, read as the reverse complement.
AGATAATATCACAGAATTACCAAAGCTTGTTCAAGAGATACCTTCAGATTTTCTCTGACTTTTGTGTGGCTATTTTGCTCTCTCTAAATGGTGCTTTTTAAAGTTTCTCCTAGTATTAAACAGACTTTCTACTGTATCTCTTCAACCCACTGTTTTTTTTGTTTTTTTGTTTTTTTTTTTTGGGGGGGGGGGCGCCGAGGCGCATAATTATTCACAATATAACTGTACTATAGAGAAAAAAATGAAATTGTAAAATATACAATCCTAATGATAGTATTAACATGAGCACATAGATGTGTCATGCTATGTGTTAAAGAAACTAAGTAGAACTCTCTAATGTTCATTATAAAAACATAAAACTACTTTTTCTTCCATGTAATTAGTCTCTTGGCATGTCCACTGGCATGCTTTTCTATTTCTCTATTAGCCATTGCTGCTTTTGTTTTTTCTCAGGCAAGATTCGCAACGAAATGATGGACACCGAAACAGAAAAGACTCCCCTCCAGCAAAAACTTGATGAGTTTAGCAACCAGCTCTCCAAGGTAACTTGTGCCAATTAGCTTGAGATATATTTCACAGGATCATTTGCACTTAGAACACACTCATTTGACACTAGGAAGTGTTCAACACTGATCTGTGTCAGCATTAAAGCTTGATTTGACACAACTAAACAAAATGTACAGTGAAACAAATTTTCTCAAACTTAGGTTGTAGTGTGCATCAAGAGGTGTTCTACGTCTTAAAGAAGAAAAAAAAAGACTTGTTTATTGACCTCTTGTTTTTTATCGTTCAGGTCATCACCATTATTTGCGTGGCTGTCTGGGCAATCAACATTGGTCACTTCAATGACCCAGCTCATGGTGGATCATGGCTCAAGGTAAGTCCTATGTTGTCCAGTGTCAACTTGCTGTGGTCAAAAAAAAATGCCGATAACTGACATTGTCTTCACTAAATAAATCCCATTAGGTCCTTTTTATTTTAAAGACTAAGACATTAAGATGTTACTAACACTGTCTGTTCACTGCAGGGTGCTATCTACTATTTCAAAATAGCTGTGGCTCTGGCTGTGGCTGCTATCCCTGAAGGTCTACCAGCTGTCATCACAACTTGTCTGGCTTTAGGTAAGTGACATGATTCACAGTGAACAAGAGATTTTCTAGTATTTTAACAGAAGTTTCTTAGAACTCACTTCATTCTGGGATAGCTGCAGTAGATAATGGATAGCCATTATTTAAAGAAATGTTTCATAATACAATCTTGCTGGTGTTATAAAATGTTTTTTTCAAACTACATGCTCACTACCGAATCCAGACTTTCAATCCTGGTTAAACATAAGGCTTTTAGCAACATAGTTAGGTCAAGCTCTGTAGGAATGAAATTAGACAAGGCAGTTTTAGTTTACTAGGTTTGTCAGTATTGACAACTGATGTCTTTATAACCTACAACAGGTACCCGCAGGATGGCCAAGAAGAATGCCATTGTCAGATCCCTTCCTTCAGTAGAGACCCTTGGCTGCACCTCTGTTATCTGCTCAGATAAGACTGGAACCTTGACCACAAATCAGATGTCTGTCTGCAAGGTATTTAGTTTGATCATTTAAGTCAAAGAAATGGTAACATCAAAGTGAACAGTCAAGAAAGTATAGAAATAGAATTATTTTAAATTTTGACATTAGCGGTATCTTATTTTGTATTCCAGATGTTCATCTTCAGTCAGGTAGAGGCCAATACCATTAAGACCCAACAGTTTGATATAACTGGATCTACCTATGCCCCAGAAGGAGAACTGTAAGTAGTTGAAATGACTGCACCCGTTTGCAATTGTTGCTACAATTCAATTCTATGAAAGTCATTATTTGTTAGTAACATACCTGCCAAAGTCAATTTGAATGCTTATTAGAATGTTAGTGATGTTTATCTTTTTTTTTTCTTTCATTAGCTTGTTAAACAACAAACCAGTCAAATCCAGTGAATTCCCCGGCCTTGAAGAGATGGTCACCATTTGCAGCATGTGCAATGACTCCACTGTTGATTACAATGATGTAAGCATACCTGCTCGTTTAGCTTCATTCACTAAATTGTTTAGTATTATACATAAAGTTACTCTTCAATCCAATAGCTCCGACAGTTTGGTGAGGTGCATCATTTATGCAGTAAAATGCATTGGGATACTAGCAACAGTTTTTTAAAACTTTCATATAAGAAGAGCCAATCATGTGTGGGTGAGAAAACATGTTCGCCCTTATTTCCTATTTAACATTTTTTTAATATTTTTTTTTTTAATTAAACAGGCCCATAACCACAATGTAGAATCCCCCAACTGGCAAAAGGAGTATTTTTAAAGATTTTTTTTTTATTATAGGTATTAAAAGTATATATTTTTTCAAATTTTTTTGTTTATTAGTATTTGAGTTTTAATTTTTTTTAAAGAGTTTTTAAATTCAGACACCAAGTTATATACAAGTTATGTTAAGGATTTTTAAACTGGATATCGGAACTATTAGGTTACTAAATGCCTTCAAATAGACTAAATGCCTCAGCCAAACACACATTCTTCAAAAAGTAAATAAAATCATTCTCAACTTAAGTATACACTTAAAGAAGGACTTATATATTTTTGCACATATGCATCCTTTTTTTTTCCCTCCAATAATGGAGTAAGTTTGATTTTTTTATTTTTTTAACTTTTTTTTTTCAGACTAAAGACATTTATGAGAAAGTTGGTGAAGCCACAGAAACTGCTTTGTCTGTCTTGGTTGAGAAACTCAACTTTTACAACACAGACAAGGCTGGCCTGACCAAACGTGAGATCGGTACAGTGTGCAACCGTGTCATTCAAGATATGTGGAAGAAAGAGTTCACACTGGAATTCTCTCGAGACAGAAAGTCCATGTCTGTGTACTGTGTACCAAACAAGCCCACTAGAACTCCAGGAGGCGCTCGTATGTTTGCTAAGGTCAGCAGTTGGAATCAAAATAATAAGTTTTTTTTTCTAATATTCCTAGCTATAGGATGGTTCTCCACTGCTGACATTTTTACAACTCCAGGCCATTTAAGATTTAATTAGGGAATCTTGCTAATTTAATTATTATTAAAATTAGCCAATTGAGAAACTTGAGCGGAAAATATTTTTAAATAGAATATGATTGGGAACTAGTTTGTAGTTTAACGAAAAGATGTGGCAATGAAATACTTGTATGGCCTTATTAGAGTTTTCTTAATATTTTGATAATTCTTGTCCCTGCAACAGAAAGTAAGGACATTAGATCATTGAACTGAAAAAAAATAGTTCTTAAAGATTCTCACTAGAGTAGTGAAAGGGGAATTCAAATAGGAATATGAAGATCATCTTTATACCATGTTATGTTTCTCTCTCTGTTCTTAAAGATTCTCACTACAGTAATGAACGGGGAATTCAAATAGGAATATGAAGATCATCTTTATACCATGTTATGTTTCTCTTAATATATATATAATGCTGGACTATTTTTGACTCAGGGAGCACCAGAAGGCCTGCTTGACCGCTGTACGCACGTCCGAGTTGGTCAAAACAAAGTCCCCATGTCTCCAGCAATCAAAAATGAAATCATGAAACTGACCAAGCTTTATGGAACAGGTAAAATAGTTGTTTCTCTAGTTCAACTACATATGGTAAGATTGAAATCATGAAACTGACCAAGCTTTATGGAACAGGTAAAATAGTTGTGTCTCTCTATCTAGTTCAACTACACATGGTAAGATTGAAATCGTGAAACTGACCAAGCTTTATGGAACAGGTAAAATAGTTGTGTCTCTCTATCTAGTTCAACTACACATGGTAAGATTGCTATAATAAATTCTGTATTCTAAATAACTATTCAACAAATAAATAGCCTGACCATGTTAAAGTAAAATTTTTGTTTCACCTAAAAGAACCCAGAGCATATGATGCTGTATTTCATTACTTTTGGTTTAAATGAAAGAAAGGTCACTGGAGCCACTCATAGCAATCATTTGGTCATATTTTATTTATGTAAATCACCACCGACCCTATAAATGAAATTTGTGTGTTTGTGTAGGTCGTGACACACTCAGATGTTTGGCTCTTGCAACTATTGACAACCCACCACGTAGAGAAGATATGGACCTTGAAGATGCTCGCAAATTTATCCAGTATGAGGTAAGCATGCAGTTCAGTGTCTGTTTGTAATTACATTTTGAATAATTTTGTATATTTTTTTTATTAAATGTATTTTTTATTGAACACTTTGTGAGGCAAAGCGGTTGGCCTTAAAATGTCAAAGTTTAGGGTCTTTTTTGTTATATTTAGATTTTTGTAATGATATTTCATATTCTATTTTTTAATCTGGGTTGTAAGAGTTTTTTTTTCTTGTACCCTGTGCTTCACTAGCCTCACATGATTTTCAAATGAAGTTTTTAATTTTGTATGAGCAATGACTAAAGCAGTTCTAAGTTAGTTGATAAAATGATATCTTTGGCTAATTGCAGACAAACATGACATTCGTTGGTGTCGTTGGTATGCTGGATCCACCCCGTGAGGAAGTGAAGCATTCAATCAAAGCTTGTCGTGATGCTGGTATCAGAGTTATTGTCATCACTGGTGACAACAAGGTCAGTAGCTTCCTGCACAGACAAAGCTGACCAATATACAAATATGTTCTTTGCTTTAGAATTGCTTGTTTATTATGATGGAAGCTTGAGCATTTATCTAGTTAAAAGGAAATGTGTCCTTGGCTCAGTGAGAGATTTAAAGTTATCTTCAATGAATATCTACACATGTTTTCATTTACTGTTTTTTTTTTTAGCTACAACTAGTCAACTAATGTTTTTAACATGGATATTTTTTTTTTATTATGGCTCTTATATAGCGCTACTTTCCAGATTACAGCATGCTCAGAGCGCTTTGGTCCAATCCATTTGTGGACCCGTGGGGGGGAGGGATATCTAGGAGTTGGTTTTCCGTGCTGCCTTTAGCCGCTCAGTAAATACAACTCTGCCCGAGTCGGGTGTCGAACTTGGATCCCCCATCTAGGTAGCCAAGCCATGCTCAAGTGCACTTAGCCTCTCGACCACGCTTCCAACATATTTCATTACAATATTTTGCAAAAGAAAAACACAAATGTTGTAATTTTGTTTTGGACTTGTAATAATGAAAAAAATAATAATATAAAACATATACAATCCTCACCTTGTATAGGCCACTGCTGAAGCTATCTGCCGCAGAATTGGTGTCTTTGGTGAGAATGAATCCACTGAGGGCATGTCCTTTACCGGTCGTGAGTTTGATGATTTGAGTGTTGAGGATCAAAGAGCTGCAGTCATGCGTGCCCGTCTGTTTGCCAGAGTGGAGCCTGCACACAAGAGTAAGATTGTAGAGTACCTCCAGGCTGAGGGTGAAATCTCTGCTATGGTAAGTAGAACTAGTTAGTTCCTGTCTTCATCTTTCTTCACTAAAATAGTCATTCTTTTCCTTTTACATTTGTATATTAGTTACATTTATTTTAAAAAGCTGTCAGACTTGCAAAGCTAATGTAAATTAAAGTAATATATAGATCAATTTTCAAAATACAAATGAATGAATAGCATCAGCCATATAACAGACTAATTAATAATTTAAGAAAGTTGAATAATGAGAAAATTAGATTTTGACTTTTTCTATCTGTTATTATCTTTCAACGTTTCGGATGGATTCTTCATTTTATTTATCGCTATTTCACTACCCTGTTATGATTAGGCTTTAATAGCTTAGTTGTTTGTTACAGAAAATGATGTATTTGGTAAAGAATTAAAAGGAAATGCATGCTCTTTTTATAGAACACAAAATTAAAACCTTAATTGAATGAAATAGGTCAAATCAACGATAGTATCGTCGATTAGGAGAGAAAGAGTTAAGAAAAGTGCTGGAATATATTTCTTCATCTTATACCAATTGAATATGACTATTTCCATCATTAATGTTTGTATGTCCTCATCTTATCTTACTCTCTAGACTGGTGATGGTGTCAATGACGCGCCAGCTCTGAAGAAAGCTGAAATTGGTATTGCCATGGGCTCTGGTACAGCTGTCGCCAAGAGTGCTGCTGATATCCTTTTATACATGTTTCAAGTTCTATTTACCTTAGAAATTTGAAAATATTTCGCAAATATTATTCTGAAGCGAAGAAAGATTTACATTGTATATCAAATAAAACTTCCTCAGTCATTGAATAGACGTAAATATAGTGTTGACAATATAGAGTGCACCATATGCTACTTAGATGGGCACATGCCTTACATCATGAATAATATATTCTTTGTTAATCATTTGAACATGATGGACAGTTGAATAAATATTTTTAAAACTGATAGAAAGGAAAACAAGATGGCCGAAATTGTATATTTTCATTATATCTTAAAAACAAAAACATCCTATTTTCTTGGAAACACTTGTTTAAGTCTTTCTAGTTTATTAACTCCAATTTGCTCAGACAGAACAGTCTCTTTATCAACTTTCTTTTGCCTTGTAATGAACATTATATCATCTATATAGAGTATCAATTAGCATTCATTTCAAACACTATTGAATATCTCTATGTAACTTAAACTGAAATATAAGGACAGCAACTAAAAGAAAAAAAACATTGTCAGAAGAGTTTCAAAATAGTTTCTGTAGTTAGGATTTTTTATTAAGTTGTATTATACAAGCTGTAAATAAGTTGAACATAAACTTGGTCAATTTGGCTGTGTAGCTATGAATACTTGACTCCATAGTACAGATGGTGTTGGCTGATGATAACTTTGCAACTATTGTGTCTGCCGTAGAAGAAGGCCGTGCTATCTACAACAACATGAAACAGTTTATCAGATATTTAATATCCTCCAACATTGGTGAAGTGGTCTGGTAAGTCTTCGGGCGGGTTTATAGTGTACATACATTAAGGCAAACTTAAAATAAGATCATTTTAGGGCAATAGCTTGGAACTTGGCATGCTCTACAATTTATTTTAGCCAGGACAGGTTTATATTATATGAAGCTATTATTAGTTACCAAAGAGCATGATGTAGGACTAAGAGACTAAAAATCGGAGTGAATAAATAGTTTGATGTATTATTTCTGATGGGTGAGAGTCAAGCCATCTTTGATTGTTTTACTTTTTATGATACTTTCTGACTGCTTGCTCTTCTGGCATTTTGACACACCCAATTTCTTGCTTTGAAAAAAGTGGCATTTTACATCTCAAGACACAATGTAACTTCTTGTGTGACTAAAGAGGCCAATACTTGATACACAGCTGTAGTCACAGGTTGGGCATTTGTAAACACCAGGCAGTGTTGCACTTGCATCCTTCTTTCTACTACTATTGTGTATGGCATTTGCAATCTGAGACCCTTCCTTTAGGCTTGCTTTCTATGTGGATCTGTTCAGACTTCAACTGCTTTTTTTTTGGTTCTCTGAATCACAAGTTGACTTCCTTGATTACTATGCTACTTTTATATTAGTTCCTGTGAGTTTTAACAATCTTAAATCATTTTTTTTTTAGTAATAATGCATTGATAGTATTTGAGTTGGCACTCAATTCACATTTTAATTTTCATGGTTGCAATGATAAAATAACTTGTACTCCCCAGCATTTTCTTAACTGCTGCTTTGGGTATTCCTGAGGCTCTCATCCCTGTACAACTTCTCTGGGTCAACCTTGTCACTGATGGTATGCCCGCTACAGCCTTGGGTTTCAACCCCCCTGATTTGGACATCATGAAGAAGCCACCCCGTAACCCCAAAGAAGGCCTTATCACTGGATGGTTGTTTTTCAGATACATGGCCATTGGCAGTAAGTGCATAAACCCTTTCAACTTTAATTTAAATGAGATTCACATGTTTCAAAAGCAAGTACTTTCACCTTGGATTATATAATTTATAGCTCTAGTTTTAGTAGAAAAATATACAACTTGATAGAGATATCAAAGCTTTCAGTATTTAGGTAGTGGGGCTTGAATGTTATGCAATTGATCATAAAGATTGAAGTGTTACTTATAAAAAATGAGCATTCATATTATGAATGTTTCTAAGATGTCTGTATTGATTCAAAGAATTGGAATGTAAAACACATTGATGTGAGTGTTAATTATCTTCTATATACATATATAAACATTTACCAAAAAAACCTATCCCAAATTGTTTTCATTAAAAACAACTGCAACAGTTTGGCATCACTGTATAGACATTGTGGCTTGAATCTTACCTTTTTCCATATAATGATTTGAATGTCTATCTCTCTCCTTTTCTCTCTCTCTTCTAGTTTACGTAGGTGCTGCTACAGTGGGTGCTGCTGCCTGGTGGTTTATGCTCTATGATAAAGGCCCAAAATTGAACTACTACCAGCTGGTAAAATATCACATTTTTTGTTTCCTCATTATTTCTATTTAATTTTTTTTAATGAATTATAATTGGGATGTGAGGTGGCTGAGTGCTTAAGTGCTTGGCTTAAGAACCTGGGGTCTACCCAACCCTATTGGGTACCTAACTTTAGTTGGGAAAAGGAAAGGTGGTTGGTTGTTGTGCTGGACACATGACACCCTTCTTGTTAACTGTTGGCCAAAGAAACAGATGAGCTTAACATCATCTGCCCAGATCGCAAGGTCTGTAAGGGGAACTATAATTACTATTATACCAGCAAACGATCATATATTGTCACTGTTATATCCTGACAATTGTTTATTAATATCAGTGATGGGAATTTTCCGAAAATTTTCGGAATTCCGAAAATTTCTTCTGATCCGATTTTCAAGCCAAAAAATCCTAATTTTTTCCGATTTTATTATTTTTCCATTCTAGGAAAAATGCGACCGGTCTTTTGACACAGTTATAAGTTCCATTTTTAAACGAAAACTCGCGTGATCCTATTGTCTTGTTGATCTCAGTGTAGACTAAAGTGACTTAAGTGGTTTGAATCCGTCTAGATAGATATATTATACATAAGATATCTAGTTTCTTTAATTTGAATACTTTTCATGGTTTGTAGCCACCTTGAAAACTTGGAAAACACCTTGAATTTCATTATAAAATTGAAAGCCTAGTGTAAAGTTAAAAAAACAGCGAAAAAAACTTGATCTAAACTCTAGTTTTACGAAATTTACTACTGTAGTCAGTGAGGATAAAATCGCACACAGCCGTGAAAAGTCCGCGAATTTAGAGACTTAGATCCAGTTTCTAGATTTACGGTAGAGTCAGTGAAGACAAATAGCACACGGCTGTGAAAAGTCAGGGAATTATGTGACTTAGATCTAGAATTTAGATTTACGGAAGAGTTAGTGAAGATAATTCGCACAGAGCCGCGAAAAGTCCACGAAAGTAGTGACTTAGATATAGACTCTAGATATATGCTAAATCACTAGAATCTAGTGAACATAATTACTAACCCTGTGGAGCCGTGAAAAGTCCGCGAATTTTAGTGATTTATTGTTAAAATCTATAGAGTCTATTATAGATTCTAGATCTACGATAGATTCAGTGAAAATAAAAGATTCAGTGAAAATAATTCGCACACAGCCGTGAAAAGTCCGCGAATTTTAGTGACCTGGATCTAGAGTCTAGATCTACTGTAGATTTAATAAAAATATTACCCACACAGCTGTGAAAAGTCAGTCAAAGTTATTTTGGTCGCGAAAGCCATGGAAACTACATAGCCTATAGATCTAGTTGAAAAAAGAAATTCTGCTTGAAAAAAAAAATGCAAATAGGTCTAATACCCCCCTCTCCAAATGTCATTATTTATTAACCAAATGTCAAGTAAATATACAAATAGTTGAAATAGGTTTACATATACTACAGGCTCTGTTGATGAGGAGGGTTTAAGTTCAGTTAGTAAAAGAATAAAACAAATGCCCACCATTACTCTATTATCTATGAGATACACATAGGAACTAAGAATATACCTTTACGTCACAGATAGAGAATACATATTGTGAAGGCATCTCTAAGAAGGTTTCTTATTTTAAAACAATGGAATAATAACCATTTGTAATGTTCTTTAATAAATCTTTGAACAAAAATGGCTGTTTGAGGTTTTGGGATGACAGTCAAGTTGTTACCTGATTAAAATATAACTGTCATTACATTTTCTGTGGACATACCACTCAGCTGAAGACATTATTCTGTTCTGAGTGGGATGTTGTCAATAATTGATTTGATCAATGCATGATTTTGTGTATGTTGTGTCTGTTGTCTTTATGTGTATGTTTCTGTTGTGTTGTCTTTATATAAGAAAAGAGTCCTTGCAGTCACAACAAATTTCCGTAAGGATCAATAAAGCAGTCTTAGTCTTAATCTTTACAATCTATCACACCAACGAACGAAAACATGTGTGTGTGTGTGTGGGGGGGTGTTAACACAATTTTTAGGAAATTTTTTAAAAATGTGTTGAGTCTGTTCCCATCACTGTAATATGAGATTTTTAAATTATTTTTATTTGCATTTTTCAGATTTTTTTTTTGTGAAAAACAAGAATGTTGCTATTAGAATTGTATTTATAAGTGTTTGACCATTTCTTGATAATATTTCTGGCTCCATGTGATCACTATATATTGAACTAACATGGCCAGTCATTGCTTGTCCTCAGACCCATCATATGCAGTGTCCTGCTGAGCCTAGGATGTTCAAGGGAGTTGACTGTGCTATTTTTCAGGCTCCAGAGCCTATGACAATGGCTTTGTCTGTTTTAGTAACCATTGAGATGCTCAATGCCTTGAACAGGTAACCCCCAACCTCCTCCCGCAGACACTCAATTCTTTTCTATTTATACACCTTCCAGCAACGGTACCTCTCCCCCCGACCTCCATTTTTTTTTTGGCAATTGCATATTCTGATTGGTTGTTTCTGCATTATTTGGACAGTTTCAATTGGGTGCTATTTGTTTGCAACAGTTGAATTATTTCTTCTGAAATCGGTATTCAGTTGTTGTATTATAACCTTTAAAACTTTGTTTTCTATTGTTCTGGCTCACTTTATTTGGTGACTTTGTCTGGTCTTTTTTTTTTGTCTGTGTTTGATGTTAGCTGATATCTTCATTGTTTTGTTAGCAGCACTAATCGTCTACTCATTACAGCTTAATATAAAGTCCTTTTTCATTTTGAAAGCTTTTGTCTCTGAACTATCTTTTAATTGTGAATCAAGAGTTTGTACAAAATCTTCTATTCTTTCACTGCGGACAAATCTGCTGCATCAACAAAGAAGCTCAATTTTCCTTGGGATCCAGCATGTCAAGATATGGTTCACAAATACTCCTTGCTTGGAACTTGTCTCGGCTTTACATAGTGTATGTTTAATTAAGATTAAACTCAATCTGTGCATACCTCTTAATTAACAGACTCACCAGGCGCAGTGCTTGGCCCAGGACGAGATGTTTGCCGGGATCGACTGTGATGTCTTTAGCCACCCCAAACCCATGACCATGGCCTTGTCTGTGCTGGTCCTCATCGAGATGCTCAATGCTCTCAACAGGTGAGGGGGGGATATGTTCACTTGTGTAGTAAAGCAGCAGCAGTTGACCATCAGTGCCAACTGTTTCCAATATAATGGACTTCTGCCTGGATCTTCAGCTCAATACATTTCTGCCCTAAAATGAAAATCAATACATGCTAAAGATTTTTTTTTTTGTCTAAAGTCAGAAGTAGTCACTACTATTGTTTCCCTTATACTGGACCAGTAATACCATGAAGTATTGCAGCTATTGATTCTGGCAGAAGATAAATGGGGGAAATCGTATGACGAATCATTTCATAAATTGTGGACTTCATTTTTCCATTTCTTTTTAAAAACAGTATAGAAGCCCTTAACCAATGTTCATCTATAATTACATCTTTCCTTTTAGCTAGCCACTAGTTGTACCAAATAATGTAGTAGAGAAAACAAAAATAGAAACTATTATGCAACTACTATGGATTAATGCTTAAATTATTGTATATTACTAACCAAAGTATAATATAATAATTTGGCTGGGTTTTTAATAGATCTAATTAACCTATTTCAAGATCCACCCAAAATGATCCACAATTTCATTGATTCAGATTACTAAAAAAAAAACCTCTAAAAAAATGTCACAACTATTGATAACAAATTTTAGAGGTTTTTGCTATGCCAGCAGGAAGCCTGTACACACAAACTTTGTACTTGTGACATTGAGATCTAAATGTCAAATGACATTCTCTCTTCCTACTCACTAAAACAACATTTTGCAGGTTCTACTTGTAAGTCCACAAGTACAAAAGGCGCAGTCATACGTCTTGACAACTGCATTTTATAATTTATTTTAAAACTTTTATTTTTCTTCTTGTCTCAACGCTTTAAAGGGAGCTGGTTGTATGTTGTTGTTTTTTTTTTT
>JADKLZ010003044.1:24326010-24336692 GCA_021533235.1 Biomphalaria straminea | reverse complement strand
CTGCGTACAGGTTTAGGTTCTGCTCTTTGCATTTTTCCTGTAACTGTTGCAGAACAAATATCATGTCAGTTGTACCTCTACCGGCCCATCAGCGAAATGGTTATAATGCTTCATGTAAGAAATTATAGATGATAGAACTAATTAAAGCTTAATTTCCTATACTTTAACATGCTATTTCGCTATTTTTTACGGTCTTTCGCTCATAATGACTCCCTCGAAAAATTGCGTTAGCTGGTTAGTCCGACCATGCCTCACGTTGACTTAAATTATAAATTTAATAGTTGATATGGAGAAAAGAGTCAAATTTAGTTTTATCGCCCAATTGCTGAGGATTCCGCAGATGTTTTCATTTTTTTAAATAAGTTTAACCATTGCGGAGTTATAAATTCTAAACTAAAAACTGGCACAAAAGCGTTCGCCATTGGTTCTCTCCCATACATTCGATTTTTAAAAGTAGGATTATTTTCTCGAACTTAATTTGTTGTAAACATTTTATTTATTCTAACCAGAAAACTTTGATACGTAATCTATGCGACATTAACGTATTAGCTAGATCGAATTAGTTTCGTTTAGTATTGAGATGGAAATTTTATCGATCCCTCAAAAGAATAAAATAGTCCAGGAGTTAGTACGATAAAAACTTACAAGTTTGGTGTGTAGTAGATTCTCATGCCAGAATTGTCCAACAGGTCAGAACGTATGCTTGGATTGTTCCAATGGAGCTACGAGACAGATAAATATTATTTAAACAAACAACATATTGATTTAAAAAAAAACTTCGACATTTTCCGTTTGTTTTCTGTTTGTTGTTTTTTTCCAGGTTAGTGTTTTGATACCTAGATCTATGTTTGCAAAACTATTTTACTCAAGTGTTGCAGTCATTAAACAAGTAGAGAAATGTTGGAAGATTTCTCAGGCTAACACCGGTATCATGCGTTATGAAATTTAACCCTGGCTATTTATTTTACTAAAACTTCGCTGAGTCTTTTTTTTTTTTAATGTCTCAGAATGATTTAGCAACAGCTTTGTGAAAGAAAACAATATAAATAAAAAGGCGGCAATCTTGATTGGAAGAATGATGTACCAAATATTTATCAAAAAGAGATAAGAAAATGAAATGGCTGTAAGGCTAGCTACAGAGTTGCTTACACTGTTAGTAGTCATCAAGCCATTATCCGACGACGAATGCATAAAAAAAGTTCTTGCTAACTATGATGGAAGAAATGTTTCCTGAAAAGAATACTATTGAAGCTGCCAACCTTTCCCCTGACAATTTGACAATGTCAAGGCGACTGAAAGATATTGCTGAATATCTTCATTTAAAAGTAACAAACAATACAGATTTCCAAATGTTTTTTTATTTACTGACAAACCTGATACCGCTCAAAATGTTGGTATTTATTCGCGGTAAAAACAGCAGTTAGTTGCTATGAGGAGATATCGTGGGACCATCACAATCTGTGCTCCGGTTATAGTCTCTTTTGTCTCTTCTACTAAGCTGGGTCTTTGAAACTTTTCAGGAGTTACTGTAAATATCCCTATTAGAGTGACGTGGTTATAAATAAAAAATAATTAATGTTTTCCATTTTTTACATAGCCTGGTCGATAGGCTAAGTACATTTGAACTTGGATTGGCTACCTATAAATGGGGCTCGACGTTCGACACACGACTCCAGCAAAGTTGTGTTTACAGAGCGCCTAAAAGCACCACGGAAAACCTTCTACCATATACCACCTACCCCCTTTTGGTCCACAAATGAGATTGGATCATAGCATCTGAGCATGTTATAAACATGAAAGTAGCGATATATAAAAGCTCTAATTTAATTTATATCAACTTACTCTGTCTGTCTGTCTGTCCGGTAAAAAGTATGTACACGTTATTTCTCCCACACCCATTCTCAGATCAAGCTGAAACTCGCCAATTTTCATTGATAGACAAGACACGAATCAATAATTATAATAACTAGTCGATCGGCGGAATAGCATACGCCGCTATTTACCAGGGCAGGCCTTAGGCACTGCAGCATATGCGACCGCAGTGGGTCCCTCACTTTCATTGGACCGTGCTTATTTTTTAGGTGTATAAATTATTAAATTGAACCATTTTATAACATATAACAGATTTCCCGCGGCCTCTTGATTTACCAGGAGCCCCCTGGAAATCTCCTGAAATGTTATTAAATATAGGCCTACGAAAAAGTCCTGGAAATTTCCGGACATTATTAAAATCTTTTTAAAGTAAAAGTAAAGCAAAAAAAAAATATGCTATGCTATTTTGTGAATGAAAATAGTGCGGATTTGGATATATTATTTTCCATTTACACCATGCTGCGCCATGGGATCTTCCCATTTACTTGTTATAAGTAAAGCGAATGCGTGAATTCATGAATAAGAAATGCTATGAATGGAGCTAAAAACAGCTAATTGACCTTAATTTACGCGATATTAAGAATAGAGTTGCACTTATGTAACAATGATTTAGAAAAACATATTTGAATGTTAATTTGATTAAAATATGAAATGAATGGACTATAATTAGTATGTTCATGTGCTAAAGCATGAAACTATCTTTGCGAAGAGAAGTTCTATAATCTTAGAGTCGAATTCGAGTTTTAGATCTAGATCTAGAAATAGAGAGATGAGTTACCTTTCGTAATCATGTCTAATGAACGAATGTGCGTAAGTTCAGTAGCGTAGCATCCATGGCGCGAAGGCGTTCAATGAACCCGGGCCCACGACCATTTTGGGCCCACAGCCAGTGGACTAGCAAAAATAGCGCAAAGGGGTTCATTGCACTTAAGTCAATGACTCTTGACTAGTTGAGGCCCAGGCGAGAACTTACGAATTACACTAATTCACTAATTAAAATTTTGAAACAATGTTAATTATTCAATTTTCCCAAAGCGTAATATGTTTCTTTTATTTCTGTATAAATAATGCGTCATATCAAGTTCATTTATTGCAGGGCATCTTTTGTCCTTGAAATTTCAAAAAAAAGTGTGTAATATGTAATTAGGTAATAAGATACTTGAGTTGTAGATATGTAATCCTGTATCATTTCTTGTCTCTGATGGGTTCAATAGCTATGAAGTAATATGTCTTTGCTATTAATACTTACAAATAAAAAATTACATATGTAAAAAAAAAAAGCCCACAAAAGAGGCAAGAATGCCCATGTAAGAGGCATATTAGGCCCAAGGATTCCTAAGAGGGAAAAAAAAAGGATCTTAATAGTTGTGAATTTTAATTTTTTGAATCGAGCTTGAAAGTAGATACTTTGAAATAGTGTAAAACACTCATTTAGGACAACATAGCGTCCTCGGAAGTCCTCATCACATTGTTATGATGGTGCTTCCAATATAAGTGGATAATATAGGACCTACAATGGTCTTCATCAAAAGAAGCCGCTCGTGCATTATGTTTATTATGCTAACCATGACTTAATTTAACTTGGTTTTAAATTATTCTGTCAGCTGTGTTCAAGACGTTGCAGATCTCTACGACTTCGTGTTTTTTGCTCACAGCATTTCAAGATGGGCGCATCTTAAATCCATTAGGAAGTGGAAAGTATATAATATACTCAAATATTTTTGTCCACAATGTGGTCATCAAGGAATGATGCTCTCACAACAATATGAGATTAAGATGTTTTGATGTACCAAAGCAGCTTGTGTTTCTCAAAGAAAAAAAAATCGTATGGTAGCTGCACCAATTAGAGGAAAATTAGAATTGTAGCGCAGTCTGCATTGTGAATGTTGAAAAATGAGAAGGAAAATCTACATAAAGCAGAAAATATTGGGATGTCTTTTGGTTAACATACCCATACATTCAGATTCCTCAATTGTTCTGTGACACTATACATTAACTTACTTGGGGTAGGGGGCCCACCAACATATTCTAGAACCCGGGCCCACGGATACCTTGCTACGCCACTGCGTAAGTTGTAATATTAATTAAAGTACTTCTGAAGTCAAACCTGAGAGTAGTATCTATCTGTGTATTGTGGTTCTAGTCTCAAGAGTCTTACGACACAATATAATCTCTTCCGGCTTCCACTTTTTTAACCTCCCTTCCATTCACTACACAAATTCATAAGAGAGTTTTATGAATTCAAAATTTGTGCATAGCAATTGTGTGTACTTTATTTTATGTCTAGAAATTGTGTTTAATCTCTAAGACTGAAGATCGTGCAATTTTTAATTATTTCATAATTTGGAAATCCGAATTCAATAGTAGATATATATATACATGTTTTCAAGTTACATAAAGTTACTTCCTTTTTCCAGTCTATATTTATTTATGTCTATGCTATTTTATGAATGAAAATAGTGCGAATTGGGATGCACCAATTTCCATTCACACCGCGTGGTGCGCCATGGGACCTTCCCATTTACTTGTTGTTTGAACTTTTGTGTGTTTGAACTTTTACTTTGAGGATTATATATATAGATAATAAACAATTAGACAATTAATTACGGGTAATTCTTTTTTTTTTCTTTTTTTGGTTTAATAGTAGCAAGGGAATAAAATAGTTCATATCCACAGATATGGCTAAATGTGTTGGCTTTACTCCCCTTGAATAATTGTTAACGCTATTTCTCCCTCAGGCATTCTCCGAGCAGTTAATACTTTAAACAATTAATTAGTGTACCTAAAAAAGCATAAATCGATAAGCGAAAATAATCAATTAGTCAATTATTTATTGGTAATCAATTGTTTTGTTTGATATCAAATAAGAGAAATAAATTGTTCATTATTGGTAGATAGCGTTTAAAGACGGCGTTCTTCCTCTTCTGGATAAGTTTTTGTTTTGTTTTTTGTTTTGTAAATGTTTTGTAATCAGTGGCGTACCGAGGGTGGGGGGGACGGGGAGGGCATCCGCTCCGGGCGCCGGAGAGTAGGGGGCGCCAAAATGGGTATTACACGCTCTATATAAACTAGGGGAGAGCACCCATGAATAGGCTACGTCATCGAATATCCTTTACTAAATGGAAGGAATTGGAACATCGGATCAAGGTATGTTGATTGGTATGGAAGTTGAGAAACAAATTCAAAAATGAAAAGCAGAAATGGCGTGAAGTGCTGAAACGAATTCTGGCTTGCATAAAATTTCTAGCTAGCCAAAATTTGGCTTTACGTGGTCACTGTGAAAGTCTTGCTGAAGATGATACGAATGTTACAATATAGGAAATTTTCTGGCCACAATGAAGCTAATTGCTCAGTTTGATCCATTATTATCAAGTCATCTACAGCATTCTAAAAATGTTCCTGGTTCAGTTTCATATATGTCACCAAGAATTCAAAATGAATTTATCAGTCTTCTTGCATCTACTGTCAGAAAGCAGATACTCTGTGATATTCGACGAAACAATTATTATGGACTACTGCTAGATTCAACACCTGATCTAGCACACCGGAAACAGTTATCAGAAGTTATTAGGTTTGTTGATGTTAATTTTCAAAACCAAAAAAGTGACCATCAAAGAATCTTTTCTTGGTTTTATTCAGCTTCATGCAAAAGATGCAGCAACACTAGAAAATGTTATTGTTGAACAGTTGCAAGCAGACAACCTTCCCATAGCTGACTGTCGATCTCAGTGTTATGATAACGCAGCTGTAATGGCAGGAGACCTTTCAGGACTCCAACAAAGAATTGCCATTCGAAATCCTCAAGCATCGTTTGTTAATTGTAACAAACATAGCTTGAATTTAGCTGGATTACATGCTGCAAAACAGGATCCAGTTGTAACATTTTTTTGGTGCAGTTTGGAAAATTTACGTTTTTTTCAGTGCTTCAACTGTTCAATGGGAGAAAATGAAAGAATTGCTTGGAATTACATTAAAGAAAGAATGTCCAACACGCTGGAGTGCAAGACAAGATGCGGTGAATGCAATCCACGAACAGTTTGATGGATTTTTACAGCTGTTAGAAAACCTGTATGAAGATGGTACTCAAACTAGTGAGACTCAGAATGATGCATACAGTTTGCTTTAAAATGTTATGAATTTCAATTTCATCACTCTACTTGATTTCTGGCATGCAGTTTTGTCAAAAATTGACCGGATTGAAAATCGACTGCAAGATCCATCATTGAATTTCCATGACGCAGCACTGGATTTAGAAGGACTGCAGCAACGGCTACGTAGCATTCAAGAAGATGTTTGCATCACTGCAGTCAATGCAGCTAAAGTTCTGTGTGAACAATTGGGAATTAGGGTAGAAGGAAGAATTAAACGTCGAAAACAGATGCCTGGTGAAAATGCTCGTGATGCAGGACTCGGTGCGGTTGAAGAAATAACTCGCATTATGAAATCAGTTATTGATAGACTAATCCAGGAGATGACAACACGATTTGGTCGTCTGAAGACGTTAGATGAAAAGTTTGGATTTCTATTCGACATCAGCAAATTGTTTGCTAATGATACCTCTGATGATATTCAACAGCACTGTGCTACGCTGGCTGACTTTTATAAAACTGATATCGATGGATCTGAACTGTTCGTAGAAATCAGTGACTGCAGTATGTTGCTGAAAACCCGGCCAGATGCTACCCCAAGCAGCCCATTAGATTTAATTTATTTATTATTTCATATGGCAATGACATATTTCCAAACTTGCGAATTGCTTTGCAAATTATGCTAACAATCTCTGTGTCAGTTGCTAGCTGTGAGCGTTCTTTTAGTAAAGTAAAAATCATTTTAACTTATTTGAGAGCTTCAATGGGTCAGGAGCGTCTGTCAGACTAGGCATTGCTAAGCATAGAAAAGGAGCTGGTCGAAACAATTAATTTTGATCATGTCATTGACAACTTTGCTAGTGCAAGATCACGAAAAGTAGTTCTATAGGAAATGTATAATGTTGCTTCAGACTGTTCATTAACTTTGTTTACAATATTTTGTTTTAAATTTATTGATTGGTGATTGTTTTTATGCAAATATAGATTACGCATACTAATGGGGGGGGGGGGGGCGCCAACAGATTGTGCCGCCCCGGGCGCCTGGCACCCTCGGTACGCCACTGTTTGTAGTATAAGGATTTTTTAAATATTTTTTGCCTGTTTCTTCTATTAGCACTTATTCTTGGTGTTTTTTTTTTGGTGAAAATTATTTCCCTTTTTGATATAAAACTATTTAATTCACTAATTGGTTAATTATTTGATTAATTCGTGTTTCGCAAGGGGCAATGAATAATCGTGAAAGTTTCAACTTGATCCGAAAATGGGAAGTGGGAGACATAACGTCTTTAACAATTTGTACCAGATAGACAGCATTGTACAAAAGATTTAAGAAAATATTACAGAGTAAATTTGAGTCATTTGTTTTATTGTTTTTCTGCTATTTCCAAATACCGTCCAACTTCAGAAGTTCAGTTTAATTCTCTCCACTTTCAACCATTTTATTAGACCTGCTACCAAACAGGAAGTCAGAATCCTGTTCAAAATAGTTTTAATACTTAGATCTATACAGTGCTCACCTGAATGGCGACTTTTTTATAACCGTTTAGACCGATTCTCACACCAGCCATAGGATGGGAACAATCTCCAGAGAGTCCAACGGTCCAGACACTCAGGAAATCTATGCACGAGGCGCCAGCGGACATCCCACATTCGTAAGGACCATTGATCATCACTTCGTTATCTTCACATGTGTAAAATACAAGAAAATATTATATAAGCAAAATATTTTTAAAAAATACTTTAAATACAACAAAACTTATTTAGGGAGAAGAACTCCACATTTAATACATATATCTCAATACTGTAATATTATTTCCCTTTTTCAATATTAAAAAACAATAATTACCAATAATTAATCAACTAATTGTTAATTTTTTTATTGATTCATGTTTTATTAGAAATAATAAATAACTATGTATAGTTTTCAACTTGATTCTAGAATAGGAAGTGGGAGAAGTAACGAGGGTGTCATGTGGACAGCACAACGACCAAATCTCTGCTTTCTTCAATAAATTTCTGGTATCCCTTGGAATAAAAAAAAGTTCAAGATCTTTACAGCTATTTGAACGCGAGACCTTTCTGTTCAAAAGTCAAGCGCTGACCAATAGGCAAGCATGCCCTTGTATTAATTGAAAGTCAACATTACGTCGACTAGTTCGTCATATCAGGATTTTTTTATTCGGTTTTGTTTATTTGTTGTTGTTTTTTTTCAAATAAAAAAAAGTTTGTCTTAAATTCCTTGTTTCCCACTGCATGCCAAACTGAGTTTAAAAAGTTCCTACATTTTAACCCTTTGACCTCGCAACGACGCTCCTATCGTTGATTCTATCCAGATATAAAGCTATAAATTCCGTCCAAACGTGGAAAATAATTTCGGTGTCAAAGAGTTAAGACGGTCTCAACAAACTTTTTACCTTTGCACCCATACAGCACCATGTGGTGAAGGATCTCCTTTGTGTTGATGATGGGTTCAACAGCCACCATGTGATAGTCCATCGTCTGAAGTATCGTCTGCAAGTCAAACATCTGGCACATGTAGGTGGTGGCCTTGGCTGGCACTCTAGTGTTGTAGTCCACCCTTACTTCTAAGCTTCTGACACCTTAAACAAGACAATATTTGATAGGGCGAAAAATTTTTTACTACAATAAGACATAAAAACACACAGAAATGCTTATATTTAAAAAAAAAACACTTTTATTTGAGTGCAGCAAAAGGGAAAAAATGGTTTTAAAAAAGTAGAGGCGTAGTTAGGTGGGCACGATGTCAGGGCGCCACCCTCATGGGATGCAACACGCAGCCTATACTTTCTCTGTTATGTTCATGTAAAATGCGGGCGGGGGCGCCAATAATGTACCTTGCCCTGGGGCCTGGGCGCACTCTTTCTCACTTCACGTAAAGTATGGAGCAATATGTTTGGTCTATCAATAGTCATTGTTTATATATACTTATTTGCATTTTTAAATAATTTCTTGTCAACTCCAATGTTGTTGTTGTTTTTTTATTATCCTATCGAATTTGTGTGACGCCTGTGTGCTAACAATGTATTAGCAACCGTCCCTTAATAGACTTTTTAAACTATGAAAGAAATAAAGATGATAGATAATAAACTCTCCTCACTGACGAAAGGCCAGGAAATAATATAGCATCCATCTTAATGTATTAAAACATCCATTACCCGATTCATTTTTGGCTGGACAAATGAATTCCCCAGCTTTGCATACAGCACTAATCCAGTCTCCTTGAGTCTTGTACAGTGAGTGGGTTACATTTTTCTGAAGACATCTTTGAGAATCCCATGGGTCACAGATACCTGAAAATGATATTCAATGGGTTACATATTTGTAAGGATTTGCGGTAGATTGCTTTGGGTCAAAAATATTTTTAAAGTATAGATGACTGAGAAGTTTTCTGTCTTCCACTACATCAGAGAAATTGGAAGATCGTTGGTGCATGAAGAGTTTTCATTTACGAGCGTAGTTGAATATTAAGACTGCCAGGGCTGACTTTTTACTCGTAGCCAAAATAAAGACAAGCTTCTTATTCCATATTCGAGGAAAATTCGTACAAGAACTTATTCCCTAGTGTAATGACATTATAGAAAGATGCGTAGAAGTTTGGGTTTAATTGAGTTTTCCCGTAGTGGCGTGATGGATAATTTAAAAAGTAAGAACGGAAATAAAGAATCAAAGGACAAGGACGAAGAACGGCAGACTTGTGATATAGATAGAGACAATGAAGACTGTGTCCTTTTTATATACTAAACAGTGTTAAAGTTATCAACTGGATTTATTCAATCTATCTATTAACTGCTCTGTTGTTGGTTGTTATCCACGAACTCGTGGCCAACATCTACATTCATCAACCAGTCAAATCAACACATCGACCATCAACACTAGAGCCATTATAGAATGGAACGAGTGTTCTGAATCAGCCAAGAAAACCAAAAAACCTAACAGAGTTTGGATACTCGTAGGATGTAGAATTTTTTTCCTTTATAAGAACATCTGTAATTCACAAGAAGAAGATAAGTATGTATCGATTACACGATGGCTGTGAAGGAAGTGGACTATCTAAACAATGATCAATGAACAATGACTTAGAATATGCTAGCTGTTATCCTCTGCTGTCCTGCAGAGTGTTTCTACAATATACATCTGAAACTTCAAAAAAGTTCAAAAGATCAACCCTAAGCACTTTTACACTGGTAGCATGTATTATACCGTTTTTCAAATTGTTAAACCTGCGCTAATAATCAACAGTAAAGT
The DNA here is from genome assembly GCA_021533235.1 of Biomphalaria straminea. Lineage (NCBI taxonomy): Eukaryota > Metazoa > Mollusca > Gastropoda > Planorbidae > Biomphalaria > Biomphalaria straminea. The sequence continues at coordinate 24,326,466 of JADKLZ010003044.1, read as the reverse complement.
CAAACATCAAAATGTAAACACTGTAAAAACACAACAAATGTTTTTCTCCAGTTAGTTGACTTGTTAACTACTTATAATTTGATGTGTCTACCAAAAATTGTGAATTGAAGACATTTTGGTGATGGATTAAAGCGAATTGTGTGAGTGCTTTATAAAGTGACAAACATAAAGAGTTGGGAATAAGCAACGTCTTGCCACGAACTTAAAAATAACACTTAAACTTTTAAACCTTAAAAAGTCCTACCTGGATGAGTAATTCCGTAACTCTGTGACGGGATGCCATTTTCTGTCCAAGTACAATTAGGGTCACCTAACTCCTGACCGTTGGTACGTCCGTCCCCGTCTGAGTCTTTACGACATAGGTTCTGATTCCAAACCTAGACATAAGATAAGTTAAAGTCTACATGTATGAGTCTTTACGACATAGGTTCTGAGTCCAAGCCTAGAGATAAGATA
>JADKLZ010003044.1:24307334-24318315 GCA_021533235.1 Biomphalaria straminea | reverse complement strand
TTAGAAGATAGGAGATACATATTTAGAAGATAGGAGATACAAATTTAGAAGATGCGAGAAACATATTTAGAAGATACTAGATACATATTTAGAAGATAGGAGATACAAATTTAAAGAGATACGAGATACAAATTTAGAAGATGCGAGAAACATATTTAGAAGATACTAGATACACATTTAGAAGATACGAGATAACAAACTAAATTTAAAAAATACTATAAAAAAACTTATTCGATGAGAAGAACTTCGCACTTTCAAATGTATTTCTCAATAATGTAGAAGATATTTCCCTTATTTGATGCCAAATAAATTATTTATCAATGATTAATTGACTAATTGTTTTTTTTTAATGATTCATGTCTTTTCTTAGCCAATGAATATTTGTGCAAATTTTAAACTTGATTCGATAATGGGAGAACTAACGTAAACGTTGTACCAGACATTTAGACAGTTGATATAAGCTTTGTAAAAATAAGCTTCATCTTTCCAAATGTTATTGGATCAAGGAACGGACTTCCATTAATCACCCGCAAAACCAATAGTTTACTAAAAGTAGACTTCGTCCCAGAGAGCAGGGCATTTCCAAACTTTTTCTTTAATGGAACACTTCACACTTTCTGAGTATTTAGCCAACACTTTTCTTTTCTTTTTAGAGAGATTAATTTACGTGAGGGTTAACTATAGTGAACTATTGCAGTAGTTCTTGAAGCACATATGTAGACCTCGTACTAGGGTTCCACGGAGGACAGTTTAAGAAACACTGACATAGAGAATTACTATCTCGTTTTAAAGAAACCGCTGTATAGAATAGGATAAGACGAAAGCACTTGTATTGCATGAATGTAAAGTGTTTTATTAAGGAAATTATCAAACTTTTGTATCTACGATGTTGTCGCGGAGAGTAGATCTGTATTCACGCCTTTGTAGAGGTATCAACGTCCAACTGCCCTTAATGAGGAGATAAGCGAATAGGAAACATCACAATTGTATACAGAGATGTTCTAAAAACCTGTTACTTCTTTGATTCAGCATTTTGTTCCTCTAATGTAATGGTTCCCAAACTTTTTTGTTTGACCCTTTGCCATGTTTATTTGGTATTCGGTATACTCACTTCTTAACTTGTATAGCATTTTTACAAATTCATCAAAATTTTATTTTAAATCTTATTTCTAACTGTATTGAGTTGAGTAAAACAAAAACAATGTAGCCAAAGTTATAGAAATCTAATTTTTTAATTGATACATTCAAATTTAACCCAATTAAAATAACAAGTAATATGCATTCCTGTAATTACCAAACACACTGATTTTTTTTTTTTTGCAGGTTTATCATTCGTTGCTACGAATATTATGTTTCATATAGGAATTTCTTGTTCTGTGAAGTAGTCCTTCTAAACTTTGAATATTAATTCATTTATTCTTTTGCCTTAAAAGTATCATTGTCAACGTTTTCGAAAAGAGCAGTTTCCTATGTATTTCTTAATCTTTCACCTGTGACTTAAACATTGTGTGGGCAGAACTGTATTAACTGACAGCAGAAGTGGTGAAGGCAAGGAACTGGCTCCTACACCAGTAAGCTTCGTGCAGAAAGGACTTATTTGTTTTGATTTGCTGTCCACCTAGAAAGTAACATTAGTTACAGGTAGACGAAGTTAAGCTATTAAAATGGGTATTGAAATTAAATGCAACACATTTCCGTTCGATCAGCAGAATAAATATGTAAAGGATTAACTCAGGTACAAATCATATATTAATGAATGAAAAAAATTACACCAATGGGATGTAAAAATTCAAGTCACGACCTGCCTAGATGGAATCTATTATTATAGACTACGTGGAATCTCATAGACCCCCAATATATTTTTCACTTTCGTAGACCCCTTGGAAGTCTTCATAGACCTTTAGGGGTCTATATAGACCATTTGGGAATCACTGCGGTGTAATGGACCGCCCCACGGGCGGACTGGCTATATGGGCATTCGGGCAAATGCCCGGTGGGCCGGTACCCAAAAGGGCCACATTTATGCCACTATGTATTAAATTTTTAAAGGTTTTGAAATATTCTCTTATAAAACGGCCCTCTTTGTGTCGTGTTAAAAAAATCTCTATATAGTGTAACTAATTTTCTGAAATAATGTAATAGCCTACATCCGTAGAGAGTGTTACTAGATCTAGTAGGAGTCATCCTTTTAGGGGCTACACGCTTAGCAATTAAAAAGCAACATAAGGCCTAAACTTCCCATCAAAAATATAGAGCTTTCTGTATGCATCTGTATCGATGCTCAAACCAAACAGAATGATTTTGAAGACAAGTATAATATGCAATTTATGGGCCTGATTGTGTAGAAATGCCCGGGCCGATTTTGACACCCAGTCCGCCCCTGGACCGTTCTGTATAACAGTCCTTCTGGTGAGAGGTGGTACAGAATGTGCTATTTCACTCTGGTTTCGTTTCTATAACTGGCTCAGGGAAGGGGATTCAAGTAACAGAATACATCTAATGGTGACCTTTAGGACCTTTCTGAAAGCAAAGCTCTTCGGGTAGAAAGGTGGGTGAAGAGGTAAGGTCCTGGCGTTTGGGAGAAAGTCTGCCCACTGGTCATATTTTTATTACTATTTTTATTTTGCTTCGACTTTTTTGATGCACACTCTAATATTGAACCTTGCTACAAAGTGGATTAGCTCTTGACTGCCAACCAGCGATTTGTAAGCCAATGTCTAACAATGTGCTTTTTATATAACACTCTCGTAAGATATAAAAGTAAAGTTCCCCTTTCAGACCTTGTGGTCTATAGGGCAGATGATTCTGATTCTGTGGCCCACGTCTAACGAGGAGTGTCATGACCAACCTCCTTTACTTTTCCCCAACTAATGTCTGGTACCAATTAGAGCTGGGTGGACTCAAGGGCGCCCGAAAATCCCGAAATAAAATTTCCAGTCTTCAACAGGATTCGAACCCGGGACCTCCAGTACGGAAGCCAAGCGCTTCACCGCGCAGCCACCGAGCCCTCTTCATAAGATATGAACAGCCAAAATATTCTGATACCTGATTAATGATTCGTGTTTGCCTTTTAATTACACAACATGTTGTTGTTGGGTTTTTCAACCCAAAGCTTGTTAATCTAATGTGGACTGAAAGATGCCCGATTTATTTTTATTTTTAGACACGTATTATATACAGACAAACCTGATAGCTACATCTCAATTCATTTGCATATCGGTTAATGTAAGAGATCTTATTCAAGGGAAGCAATAAAAGACATGCTATGCCTGTCATGTATTGCAGCTATTTAATTTATGTGCGTATCAGTTCATCCGTTAAAGAAAAACATTGTCAGACAAGGAAGCAATGAACGTTGTTTTTTTTAAAGCATATCTTGGTTTGGAAACAAAAATCCTTCTTCCTATACTTTTTATATATAGACTGTAAATTCTTTCAAAAGGGAAGTAGCGTTCTAAAAAAAATCGTATAAATATCCTTTTCAACAAAAAAAAATACGTAGTATATTACCAAATGGCATTAGGTAGTGTCTATATTACGTCAACAATGTATTCGAAAAGACTTTATAAGTATTATGTAATACCTCTGTTTGGGACCCCTCAACTCAAGAAAACATTTAGAAACTGGAACAGACACAAAACAGAGCAGTGAGACTCAAAACAAACGAATATTCACATTTGACTAGAGTAACACCTTTAATAAAATCACTAAATTTAGAAAGCCTTCAGGATAGAAGACTCAATAGTTAAGTAGCAATGTTACACAAAACACTGAGCCATAACCATAGACTATATATTACAATAACCTTCAAATACAAAAATAAAACTTAATAAAATACTCAGAAAGACACAAAGATAAAGGCACATTCCTCGTCCCATAAGCTAGGACAAATCTGTACAAATGCTCTTTCTTCCTTAGTGCCATTAGAGCATTGAATGGGTTGCCTGAGCTAGTCAGGAAAACCAGTGACTTGGCAGAATTTAAGTCACTGGTTAATATGCATGACTGAATGCATGACGCGTAGGACGTAATCATCTTCTTTTTTTTTTTTGAAGTAACGTCTGTATTGTATAAGGTAAGACCTATATATAATGTAAAACTAAATACCCACAAAGCAAAATTAATCAAGCAATTATAAAACAGCATTTCACCCATTATCTTCTTATCTTATCTTATAAATTACAAATATTTGTTCTAAAGATAAGACAAGTGCATCCTACACGAATCCATTTAGTTGTGCCTGTTCATTCGAGACTCTACCTCTGCTATGTCGTTTGGTTTATCTGGCTAATTCAGGTCACCTGCACCGTGCTCTAATACAGCGGTTATCAAACTTTTAAGCTTGGCGACCCCTTTTTACAATTCCCTACTCTGCCTCGAACCTCCCGGCACTCACACAGCAATATAAGAATAAACAAAAACAATCAATTTTCGATGGTCTTTGGAGACCCCTGGCAAATCGTCAATCGAACCAACCAAGGGGGTTGCGACACACAGGTTGAGAGCCCCTGCGCTAATAGCACAAGTGCTGTTGTATTAGTTATAATGTTGTTTAGGTTTTATTGTTGTTTTTTTTTCAATTTGTAAATTATGGCTCAGTGTTGTACGTACTATCAATGCTAAACGTACTATCAATGCTAAACGTACTATTAATGCTAAACGTACTATCAATGCTAAACGTACTATCTATGCTTTACTTTTGAGTCTTCAGTTCTGAAGTGTCCCTAAATTTAGTGATTTTACTTGTGGTGTTACTCAAATCAAATGTGAATATTCATTTCTAATCCTATGGATGTATTTTATGTTTGTTCCAGTTTCTTTATTTCAATGAGTTGAGGGATCCGCAGAAGAGGACACATTCTGACATTGATTTACTCAAGATTAAATATCATTTTCGTTTTATCTAGATGTTTGATTTGTAATAGTACTTAATGCTTTGTTTGATTATTTATTTTTATAGTTTTATTTCGTGAAAATTTCCAGCGCAGATTAGATTCATAGAGTGTGCGTTTTTTTTTTTATGATGTTGCCCTAAAAATCTTTGATCAAGAGTAGCAAAGACTGAAATTAAATCTTATTGGAAATTATATTTAGACTCAACTAAAAATAAAAATTTCAAAACATTAAAAAATAAAGTAAAGTTCTCCTTTCAGACCTTGTGGTCTAAAGGGTAGATGATGTAAAAGTCATCTGATTCTGTGGCCTACGGTTAACGAGGGTGTCATGTGGCCAGCACAACAACCAACCGCCTTTACTTTTCCCAACTCATGTCAGGTACCCATAAATCTATTTTTAGTTCGTAACCTACAGTTAACTACTTCACACAAAAGAAACAAAAAAAAATCTTTTTTTTTTAAGATCCAAATGTTTAATTGTAACAGAAATAGGAAAAAAACTAATTTGACCATAAAAACAAAAATGACTGTTTTTTTTTTAATTAAATTAATAATTCAGTTAAAACAATTATTAAAAGAATTACATGAAGAGACCAACTATTGCTAACAGGATAACGAATGACGTGGCTGTGGTCAATGAGGCTGAAGCGAATGGTCCCTTGCCTAAATCAGTATCAGTGTACTTGAGGGTTGTTGGCGGCTGTGGGTAGCCAGTAGTGGCTGTTGGATGTAACAGGGCGTAGACCTGTGTCTGACAGGAGGCCATTCTGGCCATCAGGTCGCGTCCCACTTGATGAGACATCAACATCTCGTTCTGAAGTGACCCAAGAAACGAAAATGTTTTTCAGAACAATAAAGTGAAATGTCTATCAATAAAGTGAAATGTCTATCAATAAAGTGAAATGTCTATCAATAAAGTGAAATGTCTATCAATAAAGTGAAATGTCTATCAATAAAGTGAAATGTCTATCAAAAATGAAATATTTATAAGAAAAGTAAATTGAAATGTTTAGAGTAAAATCAAATGTTTATAAGAAGAGGGCAGCTAAAAAAAACAATCTCTAACTTTAAGCGTTTTTTTTTTAAATTATTAAATTTTCATAGAATTCGAATAAAAAAGTTAACACATTGTGAAATTCCCCTTTCAGAGCCTGTGGTCAATGGTGCGCATTTTTTTTCTGTGGTCAACGAGGGCGTCATATGACCAGCACAACGACCTCTCGCCTTTGCTTTCCCCATTAGAATTGCGCTGACCCCCTCAGAAATCCAAACCTTCACAGGCCTAGTTTCGAACTGAATGTAAACTTCGATTCAGAGTCATCATGCCCTCCCTCCAAATGTGAATAACATTAAGCCACAAGGATATCGGTGGAGTTTCACTACACGCATACATATAAACACACACACATACATATATACACACACATACATACATATATACACACACATACATATATACACACATACATATAAACACACACACATACGTATAAACACACACACATACATATATTACAAAGCAAACTATAAAACATGACACTAGATTGAGCTACGAAATGACTTTAACAAAATACACGCAGTAGATCTAGCAGTTAAGTCTAGGAACTCTGCTCTAGTTTCGATACGTACTTTTTAATATTCATTGAATTACAGTAAAGAAACGTAACAACCACGGGTGGACTAGAAACGTACTGGCATTGTCGTAGTGAAATGTCTTCTCCGCTAGAACGCTTTGAATCGAGTTTGTCGCTTCTAGCGAAATGTCTTACTTGGACCATGAAACGACGTCATTTTTTTTAAATATTGATGTAATTTTTATAACATAAGCCATAACGTCTTGATCTTAGCAATGCCCGTCTCCCGTGCTTATTGTACATTATTTAAAGGGACTAAACCCAACAAATTTAGACATATCTGTGAATACTGAATAATGATTTAATTAATTGTCTACTTCATTGTCTTATTTTTTTTTTCTTTTTTTTTTTAATTCATTCATCTCCTGTCTATGCTAATGAATAAGGAAGCACTAGCTCTAGATCGCTCCGCATGGCGAGAAGCTGTGAGTCTCGGAGTCTCAAGATTTGAAGCAAGCAGAGTGGCCAGTGCGATAGAGCGCCGAACCAATAGAAAGCAGAGAGAAAAAGCAGGCCTATCTGCAACTGACAAAACTCACCCATGCCACATATGCGGCCGGCTTTTCAAAGCGAGGATTGGACTTCACAGCCATCTTCGAGTCCATAGGAAATGAGAAATGTGCTCATCTTCGTACACGAAGGAGGAGCTATATATATATTTATAAAAATAGCTAATGAATAATTTTTTCAACTTGATCCTTGAATGGCTTTGGGAGAAATAACTTGTACCCACTTTTTACCAAACAAACAGACAGACATAGTGACTTGATAGGAGCTTTGTAACAAATCAAAAAGTTGCAAACTAGAAAAAAAAATCAGCTACCTTAATAAATTCAAAGACGTCCCCTTTAAAGCACGCGTTGCTTTGCGTTAGTTGGGCGACGTACTGGACACACTCCTCCAGACACGGACTAAAGCTTTGACAGTTCTGGACAAGCCGTTGGTACTCCAGTGATCCGTTAACATACTGCTCACTAAAGTAATACGTCATTGTTGGGCATCCCAGGTCATTCATTTGTTGCTGATCGCAGTAACTGAAAGAGTCGGCAAAAATTGTAATAATCATTTGCAGATAATGATTGACTATTAACTTCATACCCCCCCCCTTTTCCATATTTTTTATTCTTACTTTTTGACTTTTTAATAAACATATCAACAAAAAACTGAAACCAACAAAATAACGTTAACTTTGTCTTTTTTTTTTGGCGAATTATAATATAAAGAGATATCTACTAGTGCACAATGATACCTAGCAATGAAATATACGCGAATTTTTGTATTACACTGTTCACTAAAAATAAAAAATAGACTGTTTTTTTATTTAGCAAAAAATGTTTACACTTAAGTGTCAGCCCCTTGAGGTGTCATCTAGTAAGTCAGCATATTTCGCATTTTCTTCCTAGGTCATAGTTAATAACATTTCAAGTCAGACTATACTTTTTGCAGCTGGTACCATCGACTCGCAATCCTAGTGACGCTCCTGCTCTTTATATATAATGTCAGACTAGATCTATATCTTCCATGCATCTGATAATGTACTAGGAGTTAATCGATGCGGTCCGCGCCCATCGCAGCCACCTAGTAACGCCACTGCTAGTAACATTTCAAGACAGACCATACTTAAAACGAAATTTATATCTTATCCTCCAGAAAGTCAATAGCCGCATAGCCACATTCCTAGTAACGCTCCTACTCTTTATATATAATGGCAGACTAGATCTATATTTTCCATGCATCTGATAATGTACTAAGAGTTAATCGATGCGGTCCGCGCCCTATCGCAGCCACCTAGTAACGCCACTGCTAGTAACATTTCAAGACAGACCATACTTAAAACGATTTATATCTTATCCTCCAGAAAGTCAATAGCCGCATAGCCACATTCCTAGTAACGCTCCTACTCTTTATATATAATGGCAGACTAGATCTATATCTTCCGTGCATCTGATAATGTACTAAGAGTTAATCGATGCGGTCCGCACCCTATCGAAGCCTCCTATTAACATTTCAAGACAGACCGTACTTATAACAAACCTTATATCTTGTCCTCCAGAAAGACAATATCCGCCCCAAAAGTTGTCTTTAGGATAGTAAGAAATGAAGCCGTAACACATTTCATCGTAGGTACCTTCGCCAAAAAGTGTGGAGCTGTTTCTGTTAGCGGTGGTGTAAGTACATCTGGTAATCATCTCATCACCGGGTAGCAGTTGGATCGGTTCACTAGTGCTGAAAATACAAGAGATACTTAAGAGGATCTGATTATGATAATAATGATATTTATGAAGACGGTTACAATGAAGTTGACGATGATGTTGATGATGACGGTGATAGTCACGATATTGATTATTGATACGGTGTTGAATAACAATGATGATGTTAATGAGGATTACGATGATGACGACATAGATGATGATGATGATTACAATGATGATGATGATATTGATGAATGCTGATATAATGATGATAAAGTTGTTGTTGATGATTACGTTGATATTGATGATGATAATTATGATGATAATAATGGTTATGATGGTGATAGCAATGATTATATTGATGATAATGATGAAGATGGTGACGATGATGAAGATGATGATGATGATGATGATGATGATGACGAACATTATGATGATTACAATGATGATGATAATGTTGATGATTTGAATGCAATGATGATGATGATAATGATGATGAAGAGGATGATGTGTATGTGTGTGTTAGTAAAGCAAATAGCAAGCTAAAAAAATACTAAATTGGAAATGACTAACAACGTACTATGTGTAGACTTGTGGACTGTCATAACTGTACACTGGGTCATTGGTCATATAAAGGTAGTGGACATTGTTCCTCTTCACTTCGATGCTCATTTGAACACCTGAAAGTGTGGGCGTATAGTTTGAACAAATGCAATATAACAGTTAAGTTTTCATAGACTCGGCTGCATGGTCGTGTGGTATGTGTATCGGACTGCAAGTGACAATAGTCCCGTGTTGGAACCCGCTGTCACCCCGTGCCATCTTGCAGAATTTTAATTTAATTTAATTTAATTTAAGATAAGATAATTTTTATTGATCCAATCTAATGAAAATTCAGTTTGATTACAATTGACAAACTCAGCGTTTACTACTGTACAAAAATAATATCGAACAACATTCACATACGAACACACATACACATTCACAACCAGAGCTTTATGAATTTCTAAAGGAACTAAGATGCAGATGTCACGTGATAAAATGTTTCAAGGTTCCAGAACCTAAATAGAAAGTTTTTACAAAGCTTATATCTGTCTGTCTGTCTGGGGGGAATCTTTTACACATTATTTCTTCCACTTCCCATTTTCGGATCAGGTTGAAACTTTGCATAATTATTCATTATCGACGACAACACACGAATCAATAAAAAAAACAATTTAATAAACATTTAGTAGTAGCTAATAATTTGTTTTATATAGATTATAAAAGATGTACTAAGTTTGGTGGAGATAAGTCTTGCTTGGAGATTTAGGTCGTTCACTAAAAATACTAAACTAACAATGGTCTATAAAACCTTATATTATTATAAAAGTATATATTCAGGGAAAGACAATAGGCGAGGTTGTTGACAGGACCAGATTTAAACTTCATAATATAGAGAACCACGGCGGAAAATGTCTTTGTCTGCATCAGGTGTGGAAAACTATGTAGGTCACAATTGGATTTGTTTGGCTATGTGAAACAATGCGTACTACGAATCTTTAAATTACCAGCGAAAATAACATTTTATGTAATTATATTGAATATCTGCAATTAATTATATCAACAAATATTTAATATTTATTTAACTTAAGCAAAATGTATTCCAAACCCAGTCATCTGGGATAATATACTGACCAGCGTAATGCATATGATTCCATGCCATCGTGACATTGATTGGTGCTTTAATTAAGGTTCTTGTACACCCAGATGTACATGTACTCGTGATCGTTATCGACGCCCGTCTAGGGGGCAGAACAAAACCTTGGGCACCAGCCACAATAATTCCTGCATCAAACGTTCTCCTGGGAGCAACAAAAACAGCTTGTGAAACAGCAAAAAGAAGTTCTTTGAGACAAAGATTGTGGAGTTGTTATTGAAGTACTTTGAGACAAAGATTGTAGAGTTGTTGAAGTACTTTGAGGCAAAGATTGTGGAGTTGTTGAAGTACTTTGAAACAAAACTTGTGTAGTTGTTGAAGTACTTTGAGACAAAGATTGTGGAGTTGTTGAAGTACTTTGAGGCAAAGATTGTGGAGTTGTTGAAGTACTTTGAAACAAAAATTGTGTAGTTGTTGAAGCACTTTGAGACAAAGATTGTAGAGTTGTTGAAGTACTTTGAGGCAAAGATTGTGGAGTTGTTGAAGTACTTTGAAACAAAAAATGTGTAGTTGTTGAAGTACTTTGAGACAAAGATTGTAGAGTTGTTGAAGTACTTTGAG
>JADKLZ010003044.1:24239215-24253676 GCA_021533235.1 Biomphalaria straminea | reverse complement strand
GTCGGAGGTGGGGGCCCATTTACATTTTCTTGAACCCGGGCCCACGGGTACCTTGCTACGCCACTGATTGTATTGTTTTGAAACGAAGCGCACTGAACATGATCAGCATAAAAGTTATGGTGTACTAAAAAAAGTTGTTTTTTTTTTAATTAGTACCTTAAACTTTACCTTAAACTTTACCTTAAACTTTACCTTAAACCTTACCATAGACTTTAACATAAACTTTACCAAGTCATTGTTTTTACTGATACTAAATTTAAAAACATTTGTAACGACTTTGCATTAAATGTTACTGTTACATTAGATCTGGTGGACGTAGTATTATCTTTTTTTTTATTTTAATTTCATTTTTCTTTTACAAAATATAATAATCTATCTTTTAACAGAAAAAAAATCTGACCAAACAAAATGACTCGACATTTAAAAGCGGGTCAGTTATTCTTAGGTACTGTAATCATAGTTACGCTCCAGTGACGAGGTAATTATTTAAGAACTTAGATCTACTTTAATGTTGACATGGTGGTGTGTGTGTGTGGGGGGGGGGTACTGGTTGATGAACGTGAGAAGTGAAAAAGCAAGAAAAAAAACGTTTTTTAGTCCGGAAAAGAAAAGTACAAGAATACTTTGTGGGAATAAATCAAGGCTGGGTTTACATTGAAGTCTCTCAATCAATGTGCTGCTCTAAGTGCACTCGCAACGCTAGGCTATGCTGTTCTAATCAAAAAGCTCTATTTGTACAAAAACTTTATATATGTTTGCTGCTTTACAAAAACTCTTAGATTTGGATGCTTGATAATGTGCACATGTTTGCTTTGGTCCAGACGTTTGTCAATAAAGAATGTAAAGCTTTAGGCTTAGAGGCTCAAGTGTGTAGTTAATGTTAAGAGTCATGTGAGGGAAGAGTCTAGGTAGAAAAGATAACACTGAATCCGGAGTATGGATTGGAAAATGTAGTCATTTATGGAGCTCTGGAGTCTGGAGAAGATGTCATTTTTTATAAAATAGGAATTAACATATTTGTTCCTTTTTTTAAAAAAAAATTTGTTATGTCGGAGGGATATAGGAAGCATTTTTTTTTCTTTAATGAGAGCAGATTGTGGGGGAATTTTTGTATTGAAATTATTTTTTAAAAGAGACAAATAAATGTTATTTTAAAAAAAGCTAGAGAATTTTCCTGACAGAGATTCTTTGTCATATCTGAACATGTAGATAGAATGAACAATACATGAAAACATTGATAAATATACCTATTTACTACAAACTGAGTTTTATGGGTTGCTGCTGTCACAAGTTCATGACCTATGTCCACCAAGTTCAAGAAGCGAGGTCAAACCAGTGTTAGTGTCCAGCGTAAACAAGTTAATTTAAGGTATCCAATCAAGAAAGAGGGTAAGGGAAAAAAAATAGCATACATCAGCTTCTAGAAGGTCAAAGTTACTAAAATAATTATCTGAGAAGTTTCTATGATTCTGGAACATACGATTTAAAAAAAGCATAAATTAAAGGAAAGTGATTTAGTCGGGGTCCTCGCTTAAGTCCTTGCGTAGTAGTTGTTCTTGTAGAGCGTTGGTCCTGGCTTAGGTCCTCACACAGTAGTTGTTCTCGTAGAGCGAGCGATGGACCTCCCATAGTAGTTGTTCTTGTAAAGGGAAAAGTCCTCACTTAGTCTTCTCTTAGTAAAAGTTTATAGTGTTATAAATAATATTAGCGGGTCCATTAGAATTTTATTAAATGAAGTGATATTTTACAGTGATATTAGTTGAAGTTATCTTGAGAGACGTTTGTTTATATTTAACATTTGAAATGAAGAGTCATTGGTACAATTAATTTTGAAGAAAAAATTCATTATTAAAGAAGTTAGGAGAAAATACAGATGTTTCTTTCTTCTTTTCATTTGAGATATCAAGCATATTGATATAATCCCCGGCAAGAGTGTTCATCACCACTACTAATAATGTTTAAAAACATATACAATTTAATAATTTATATAAAAATTAACATTTTGAAGTAGGATTTGTAAAAAAAAAATTTTAAAATGTTTAGATTTATCATTCAGTAAAGATTTAAAGTTTTTTTTTTGTATAAATAAACAATAATTTCAATTTTTGCATGTGCCGTTTGGCAGTTGCCTAGAACAATGGCTTTTGAAGGCAAACGTTAAGAGATCAATTCTCCGACGATGTATATAATTCATTTTATTCATTTTCTTAAACAAAGAAATGTATTAGGATATTCTAAAACTTTCAAATTTGTTCGCAATACATTTAGTGCTTATCTCTTTGGACATTTAAAAACATTATTATCTATCTCTTAAAAATGTTGCTGGGCTTCTGTTATCGTTTTGCAAGGAAAAAAATTCACTCCTTTGATTTCCAAGCTATCCTGATCAGAAATCCAGAAAAACTCATGTCATTTTTAAGGAAATTCATCTAAATTATCTTAGTATATTTATTACTTTTGTATTTTTATTGCCAGGGGCGGACTGGCTATATGGGCATTAAGGAAAATGGCCGGTAGTTCGCTACCCTAATGGGGCGTTATGTTCACAGATATGGCCACATAGATGCCAATGTGTATTAAATTGTTAATTGTTTTATAATATTCTCTTATAAATGGGCCCTCTGTGCGTCGTGATAAAAAAATCTCTCTACAGAGTAATCTAACAAACTTTCAGAAATAATGTAAAAACCTACATCCATAGAACGTGCTACTGGATCTAGTACGAGTCATCCTTTTAGGGGCTACACACTTAGCGATTAAAAAAGTAACGTAGGGCCTATACTTCTTATCAAAAATATAGAGCTCAATCTTTCCTTGTGTAAAGTCCGCCCCTGTTTATTAACGATGATTTTGAAAGTGAGTCGAATCTAACAATATGGCCAAACTAGTTCAACGTTCGCCTTTCTACAGTATTAAGGAGTATTGTTTTACAGAGCAGCCAGCAAAAGTGTAAATTTAATAAAGCACACATTTTTTTCTGATATCTAAGAGTATATTTAGTGTTCAAACTCCACAGCTTCATTGGCACCCAAATATGCAAGAACGGACCGAAGAATGTACACACTTTATCTCACGGAACCAAATAAAAAAAAAATATCCTAGTTCCTTAGTAAATTCATCTCTTGATATGTCCCTCAGGAAGCCAAGCGCTCCATGGATTTATCTACTCTATAGTTGTGCCACAATTCTCTCTAATCAAATACATTTCGCCGGCTTTTGTAGTGTTAAACCGAAAGTATATAAATATGTAGATGGCTTTCCAATACTTATCTAAAATAAAGGGAAAGGAGTGTGTAGTTCACAAAATTGAAGGTTAAACTTCAACACACTGGAGAAGAGAAAATGAAAAACGCATTTTTAAGATGTGTGTCAAGACCTTAAAGTCAGAAGAAAAGAAGCCCTGTGCACAACCACTCGTCATTACCCTGGCATAAAAGGCTATTTACAAATCTGTCAAAACTACTACTGCACCGTCAGACTTAAAAATAGAGAGGAAAATATTTACGAACGTAATGCCTTCCGAATTGCTGTGAAATGTATATGCTTTAAATGAGCTAACTTTTTATTACTAAGAATAGGGTTTGTTGCGCTAGTTTCGTTTCGTATCGTTTTTCAAAACTATTGGGCCGGAAGTGGCTTTTTCCCCTATATAACTTTGCATTTTTCAGTTCTCTTTATAAATTAAACTGACATTATTATGATATTATAATAAGTGTGCCTGATAGAGAAAAAAATTATGCACAAAAATACGGGTGGTTGAGATCAAACCAGATAGAGGCTATAAAAAGAAAAAGAGTTAAAAATAGCGCGGGAAAGGGCACATTTACAGTACTTTATTTAATGAGTCTGAGACTTCGCAGCCTCAGTTTCCATCTGTCACCACGAGGAGGTACTGCATAGGACTTGCTGTGGAGAGGCTATGTACTGGCAAGGGAGACTTACAAAATTGCTCCCCTTTCACATATGCTAGCCAGCGGTGGCAACAAGATTGTTACCACACTAGACGCATCACACAGCCTTTGGACAGACAAAACTGCAAGGGTCTCGGAGGAGGTTTGGCCCCAAGATGCGAGGCAGGCATGGCCCGTCGGCGTGCGGACACGCCCTGCTGCCCACAAACCAAACCCCTAGCTATAGGTTAATAGCCGCACTGCCTTGTGTGTGTCCCAGTAAGGTCTAAGGCTAAGGGAGTAAACCCTAACAGAAAATCCGGTCCTGGAGCCCCGTAGGCGAGGGGACAGTAGTAAGACTACTGCCCTTTGGCAAACTCCTGCAGCCACCTGTCCCCAAATTGTGATGGCTTGCCATCCCTTTGGACCCGGTCAGTATGGAAGAGAGGCGTGTGCTGACGTGTGGGCAGCCCAGCATTCGCAAATTTACCGCCCAGGCTTTCCCCCAGCAATGGAGAGGTCACTCCATCTCTGACAGAAATGTCTTTGAAAAAACACGGAGAGTGGTAGTTACCGGTTATAAGTTCCTAGCTGATTGGCGTAAGCTGGAACGCCAGGGACCACTCTTGACGGTAGGAGGGGCTTTTTAGCCTCACTGGATAGCTACTGCCTGCCTTAAGCCGAGCAGCCCTCGGACAATATAGTGCTATCCCGCCACGGCTTGCCGCACCACTGGGTGCTTGGTGCTAAGACAAAATCAAAAAGCAAGCTGTCACCCGCACCTGCCAATACAATCAAAAGAAAACCACCAATTTAAATGCGTTTTGCAAGCTGGAACATACGGACAATGTGTCCTGGCTTCAATACTGACCCTGAACTCGTTACTGACATGCGTCAAACAGCTATCATCGACAGAGAACTCAGCAGACTAAACATTGATGTGGCCTGTCTGCAAGAAACCAGACTGGCAGACAGTGGATCTCTTACAGAAAGCAATTATACTTTCTACTGGCAAGGAAAACCAGAACAAAGCCCTAGAATACATGGCGTCGGCTTTGCAATAAGAAAAAGTCTCGTCCCCTGCATTGCGATGTTTCCCAGTGGCAATGAAAGAGTAGCACACATGAAATTTGCATCAGCGCAAGGCAAAGTTAATATAATCTGTGCTTACTCACCAACCCTTGCTGCATCGGAAGAGGACAAAGACAGATTCTTTCAAGCTCTAGAGGACGTAATTAAAAGCATTCCAAAGTCCGAGCACCTCTATATAAATGGAGACTTTAATGCCCGTGTTGGCGATGACAATGATGCATGGCCAAAATGCTTGGGACCTCATGGTGTTGGCAAAATAAACGACAATGGCCAAAGGCTACTCGAGTTCTGTAGCTCTCATGAACTGTGTGTAACAAATACATTCTTCTCTGGCAAGGAACGCCACAAAGTCTCTTGGCAACACCCACGCTCAAAAAGGTGGCACCAGCTTGACCTCTGTATCACCCGTAGGACGGATCTGAAAAGTGTCATCCACACCCGCTCATACCATAGTGCGGACTGCAACTCAGACCATTCACTAGTACTAAGCAAGATCAAACTACTTCTCAAGAAGGCCTATACTTCCACTCAACCTAGAACTAGACGAATTAACGTCAACCATGTAGGTGACCCAGAGAAGGCTGCACTCTTTGGCGAGCTCCTGAACAGCTCAATCCCCTCGCTAAGTGATGAAGAAGATATCTCTATCAGATGGGAGAAATTAAGAGATGTAATCTACAGTTCGGCAATCACCGCCTTTGGGCCTCAAAAACACAAAAATGCAGACTGGTTTGAGGCAAATCTAGCACTTATGGAACCTTGCATCGAGAAAAAGCGATCTGCACACCTCGCTCACAAGACAAAGCCTAGTCCAAAATCTTTGCAGGCCTTCAAAAGCGCTAATAAAGAGGCGAAACAAATGGCTAGACAATGTGCAAATAACTTTTGGAGGGATACCTGCAACAAAATCCAAGAAAGTCTCTACTCAGGAAATAGTAAAGCTCTGTTTGATGGCATTAAAGCGGCTCTGGGTCCAGGAGTGTCAAAGCCTGCCCCCCTTCTATCCAAATCTGGAGAAAAGATTACAGATCAAACCAAGCAGCTAGAACGATGGACAGAACACTACCTCGATGTCTATGCCACACAGAATACAGTAGACGATGCCGCCCTGGCTTCTCTACCAGATCTTCTAGTATTGGAATGCCTAGATGAGCTTCCGAGCCTTAGTGACCTCAAAAAAGCAATTAACTGCATGAAAAATAGAAAATCTCCAGGAAGTGATGGTATCCCAGTGGAAGTAGTTAAAGCCAACGAATCACTCCTGCTCCCCGAACTCTATACTCTCCTCTGCCGTTGTTGGGAAACAGGTCATGTCCCTCAAGACATGCGTGATGCTACTATTGTCACAATATACAAGAACAAGGGGGATAGGAGTGACTGCAACAACTATAGGGGTATCTCTCTCCTCAGTATAGTGGGCAAGATCTTTGCTAGAGTGGCACTATCTAGGCTGCAAGTGATAGCTTCTAGAGTCTACCCCGAGTCTCAGTGTGGATTCAGGAGTGGTAGATCCACTATAGATATGATATCTTCTCTACGACTACTGCAGGAGAAATTCAGAGAGAGAGACAGACCCCTTTACATTGTTTTTGTTGATTTGACTAAAGCCTTTGATATGGTCAGCAGAAGTAGCCTCTTCAAACTTCTAAGGAAAATAGGTTGCCCTCCCAAATTACTGAGGTTCATTGAGTGCTTCCATGAGGAAACTAAATGCACTGTCAAATTTAATGGAGCCCAATCAGCACCTTTTGAGGTCTGCAGTGGTGTCAAGCAGGGATGTGTGCTCGCACCCACTCTGTTTGGCATATTCTTCTCCTGTCTACTGCATTACGCATACAACGACATAAACGATGGTGTGTTTCTCCATACAAGATCCTCTGGAAAGCTATTCAATGTTTCAAGGCTGCGGGCTAAAACCAAGGTCAGGAGGTTACTCATCAGGGAACTCCTGTATGCTGATGATGCAGCTATTGTGGCTGATTCTGATACCCAGCTACAGTTCCTAGTTGACAAACTATCTGCTGCTTGCCAGAAGTTCGGCTTAAACATCAGTCAGGGCAAGACTAAGGTACTTGTACAAAACACTAATGCTGCACCTCAAATAAACATTAATGGCCAACCACTAGAGATCGTAGACAACTTTTGTTACCTTGGCTCCATCATATCCAACAACACTCTACTGGATAATGACATTAACAACAGGATAGCCAAGGCAATGGCCACCATGTCACGGTTGCAGAAAAGAGTCTGGGACAACATATTGCTGACTAACAGCACTAAAGCTCTAGTTTACCGAACCTGTGTATTGAGCACCTTGCTATACGGAAGTGAAACGTGGTCAACATACTCATGGCAGGAAAAAAAGCTGAATGTCTTCCACCTCCGATGCCTAAGGCGGATCTTTAAAATAAGGTGGCAAGATAAGATAACCAACGAGGAAGTGTTACAAAGAGCAGGTTGCCAGGACATCCGCTCTGTTATCAGCAGCAGACGCCTTGGCTGGCTTGGCCACGTTCGTAGAATGCCAGTAGGTCGACTCCCACAGGATATTCTGTATGGCGATCTAATAGAAGGCAGAAGAGCCGCTGGTCGTCCACTCTTACGTTATACAGATGTATGCAAACGGGACATGAAGCTCTTTAAGATCGACACCAGCAACTGGGAAGAGGTGGCACAAGATAGATCCACTTGGAGAGAGAGCATAAAGAGGGGGTCTTTGATTGCAGATGCCATACACAACAGAAGCAGAAAGAAGGGTGAAAGTGCAACGGCGCCTGGTGACTACATATGCCCAACCTGCGATCGCAGCTGTGTATCAAGGATCGGCCTCTTTAGTCACACAAGAGCTTGCAAGGGGAAAAGATCGTCTCTAGAGACGTAAAATGCCACAAAAAAAAAAAAAAATTTAATGAGTATTTTACCCAAGATCTGTGTTGTTTTTTTAGTACTAGCTTATTTCAAGTACCCGGCATTTTTCGATACACAATTTCATGAACAAAAAATTTTTTTTTTTTTTTTTTTTTTTTAGTGATTTTAAACTTTAAATGATTTTATTCCTTGTAACTTCTTGTGTGAGCAAAGAGGCCAATCCTTTGTACTTTCACCATTATTTCTACTTCTATTGTGCTTGCCGTCTGCAATCCTGGACTTTCTTTTAAAGGTTACTTTTCTTGTGGATCTATCCAGTGCCACTTTTTCCCAGCTGTTAGTGCCGACTTTGAAGAGCTTTATGTAGCGTTTGCATACACCAGTGTACCTTAGCAGTGGAAGACCAGCGGATCTCCTGCCTTCTGTTAGATCACCATAAGAATGTCTGTCAAAGTCGACCTTGTGGCATTCATAATAACTAAATCTATGTGCAAATATAGACAAATGTGCAAAGAATTGCAAGCCTATAATAAATCATACATGGTCGGACATGAACTACAGATTTGCCTATTCTAGTTAAAATAAGCATGTCTTTACAACTGTACTTCAGTAGAAGCATTACTTGTTCGGGAACTAACAATGATAGGCCTTTAGATTTAGAATTAGAAGACGATGCGCAAACATTTTCTGAATATTAATTTATTTAACTCTTGAATCAAGAACGCATTGGCGTCCGCAAGGAAGTACATTGTGGTGCACTTGCACCCCCCTGTCACGTTCCAATCGTCAGACATTTTGGTTTGTCTATTTTTTTAAATTTCATTTCATGTAATTATTATTTAATCTAGCTCCGGTCAAGGTCAACCGAAAGACCTAGTTAGCTGGGGTATTTTAGCCAGGCTTTTCCAACTCTGCACCATTTGTCTATGTTAGCTGGTCAGGAGGCGCTGGGGTGACATCTCTCAGCCGCTGGGGTGATACCTCTGCTGTCAGGGAGGAGCTGACGACTTCTCGGACTGCCCTTCCGAGACACCTCCACTTCAGCTGGGACCGCTGCATCCTTCCTGCCGCTGCTGCCTTTCTGCCGCCCTAACCTGACCTAACCATAAACAAAAATAATGTGCGTCTGACCACTCAAGCACAGATCCCAGTTTTCTGTTAGCAGGTCAGGAGGCACTAGACCTTTTTCTGCTAAACAGATTTTATTTAACCGGTAGGTTGGTGTTAACTCTACCGTGTGGGTCCGATCTGTGCACTCGGTCTGATCGCCCAGGCGAAGGCCGCCCTTTGGTCACAGACCGGAGTGCACAGATCGGACCCACACGGTAGAGTTAACACCAACCTACCGGTTAAATAAAATCTGTTTAGCAGAAAAAGGTCTAGTGCCTCCTGACCTGCTAACATCTAATAGAGAATTTCTGATTGGTTGAAGATACAATTTTGATAGGTTTTTTTTTTTTTTTTTTTTTTGCAAATTTAGAGGTTGGCTCAGTCACGTAAACAAAGACAGCAAAAGCTAGAATCCCGGCCAGTCTTGAGTAGTTGTTCATTCTAGCAAGACGAAAATTATAGAGCCTCAAGCTTGCTATTTTATAGTGTAGATCATTTAGTATTCCAGTAGAAATATATTAACAACTTCATTTGATTACAGTTTATTCTTATAATTATTGTACATTGCTGTTCCAAATTTTAAATTAAAAGTTTCTTTATTTTGAAAAGGAAATATTTCTTTATTGAATCTATTAATATATACCTAGATCATCTTATCAGCTGACAACTTCTAGATCCTCGGCATCATGGTCATAAGATCTTTATTCAAAACAAAAGAAGCATCTTCAAACATCACTTGCGCTGTAGCATATGATACCTTTTACTCAAGCTACCTTCAAAGATCTTCTTTGACCGTGACAACCCCTCATCATCATCATTTCTTTGGGTTCCTCATGGGACATATGACCTCAACAAAAAACTCGTCACTCTCCACAGTCTCTTGCTAGTTTTTTTTTTTTTTATGGTTTCCCAGCTCTTTTCGATCTTCTCGGCTTTCTCTAGTATACTGCGTCGCCTGGATTCTGATTAAATCTACATCTACGTAATAAAAAAACACACCTGGAAGAAGTATTTCATTAATATTTTTTAATGGCTAAAACGTGACTACTCAGAATTCTGAGGCACATCCCTGCGGGCGCCCATGATTGCCTCTTCCATAAAACTTTGTATTTAATTAAAAAATAAATGTATCCAATGCTTGACATCCTGCTTGTATACTTAGGCCCTATATAAATCGATCCGGTATCAATGTATTAAGTAGCAATAACCCCGTAAAAAAATGTAAATGAAAGAAGATTGAGTTATACATATATTTTTGTGACGGTACGCACCGGCACTTGTACCGGCACCTTTTTTCAATGTCGGGAAAAATTATTACTTATATAGTATTTCAACGTTAATTGTTAATTTATTAGTAGTTGAAAGTTAGGCAATCTATCATGAGTACCGGCACCTATTTTTTTTAGTACAAAAAAAAAGAATTTTATATATGAATACAGTTTACTTTCAGCCGACATTCTCTCCGTGGCATTTTTCGTCTCGTGAGACGATGTTTTCCCTTTGCAACTTCTTGTGTGGCTAAAGAGGCCAATCCTTGATACACAGCTGCGGTTGCAGGTTGCCGAACTTCTGGCAAGCAGCAGATAGTTTGTAAACCAGGGTCTGGAGCTGAATATCAGGGTCAGCTACAATGCTGCATCATCAGCATACAAGAGTCCCCTAATAAGTATCTTCCTAACCTTGGTTTTTGCCCGCCGACATTTAGACGACATTATTAACCGTATTACAACATCTGTATGTGAAAGTCTCAATCATCTCGAGTCTTAGACAGTCATTATTTTAGACTAGATTTAAGTAACGTCTAGACCTAGATCTAGTAGGCCTATTAGGCCTACTATAAAAAAAAATCAGTCATTAGAAATCATTAGCAATTTTTTTTATTAGGTCTAGGCATTGAAAAGTAAATCTATTATAAACTATAATAGATCTAAGTCTAAGTAATAACTTATTAAATAAGTAGAAGTATTATAATGAATATTGTATAGATCTAGATTGACTATATTACAGATAGATCTATAGATCTAGTTAAGTACATTAATTTAAGTATAGATTATGGTAAATGTATTACGGTAGCCTAAATTATTAGATATATGTCCTATGTCTATATATAATAATCTAATAATTAATCAACTTTAGTCTTTATTAATATCTATAGGCTACTTTATTCTAATAAAAAAATGACTATAGGAATAGCATAGGATAGAATCTATACTATTACTAGATCTATTCGAGTTTTATATATGGATCTAGACTAGAATTAGATTATAGATCTAAATATAGGACATACTAACAGAGAAATGATATGTAGTATTGCACAAGAAAAGAAACTGGGTTTTTCTCAACTCTAATACTTGGTATGCAATAGTAAAACAGTAACCACTAAAGAAATCGAAACTCGAAATCAAAAACGTAAATTTATTGTAGTATATATAGGTCTGTGGTTGAATTTTATATAGAGAAATGACTTTTGTAATTTCCTTTACAGAAAAATTGGGCTATTCGCGTCTGACACATATATGTTCAGCAACAAACCCTATTGACATTGCGTTTAAAATAGGTCATGACACGGTCATTGCATAAATGTAGTGTCATTTTTTTTATATAACGCCGTAAAGAAGAGATTTAAGTGTTCTATTTATATAAACTAAATATTAAAAGAAAAATTGGTAGAGTACAGAAATGTACTTTATTCAAAAAACTTTAAATTGTCCTACAAAACTGATATAAAATATTTTTCATATTGTACATTTTTTTTATAATAAAGACTTTTATTATCAATTTAGTTAGTTTATGCAACTGTGAATTTTTACTGTAAATTGAAATTTATTTGAATAAATAATGCAAACTATTCTTATTTAAACACCAATAGAGTTCTCTATGTCGTTGTACTACGAAAATAAAAATAGGAAAGGACATTCCTTGAAGGATAAATAACTCTTGAAAAAGATGCCATCTATTTTTAATCTATATAAATATTCTAGATTTAAACTATTAATGGTCAAATATAGCATCAGCATTAAAAATGTTTTCATTTATTTTACTAATAATGTTTAAAAACATGTACATTTTAATAATTTATTTAGAATTGAACATTTTGAAGTATGCTTTGTAAAAAATAAAAATTGTGTAGATTTATAATACGGTAAGGAAACTTTGATTTAAAGTTTTTTTTATAAATAAACAATATTTTCTATTTAGACATATACTGTCTGGCAGTCGCATAGAACTTTGGCTTTTCAAATTTCAAGGCTAAGGTTGAGTGTTCAAATCTTCCACGATGTATATTTTTTTTCATTATTTTTTTAAACAAAGGAATGTATTAGGAAATTCTAAAACATTCAATTTATTGTTGGAGCATTTATTTTCATTGAACGAAATAATCAAGAAATAATCACCCGATATGATCAATATTAAGATCATAAGCTATACTTGTCGCCATCCTAACAAATGAATCCTCAGATCGAAATCCCTCTCGTTAGTGTTCACAGCGACTTTTGACAAAAACGAATTTCGTATGTGGCGAAAGAGGCTTCAGCGGTTTCTCTTCTTCTTTCTTCTCCTCCTTAGTTAAGCTTTTATAAAAGATTTTTTAAAATGTGTTTCTTAACCTATGTAATGTAATAACCACTACCGATTTGTGGAAAAAAAAAACAAGACAAAAGCCCATAGCACAAGACATTACCAAACGAAAATGGAGCTGGATAGGACACACCCTGCGAAAACCAGCTACCAATGTTGCAAAGCAGGCTCTTGACTGGAATCCACAAGGAAAGAGGAAAGTGGGCAGACCCAAGCAAACCTGGAAGAGGTCAGTCGTCAGTGAAGCTGAGGGTACTGGAATGACATGGGAGCAGATGAAGAAAGCTGCTCAGAACCGAGTTCGGTGGAGAGGTGTGGTTGCGGCCCTATGCTCCCCTGGGAGTACACAGGATTACGTCAAGTCAAGTCATGCAATGTAATAAACGCTATATGTATTATGCCAAAATAATATGAGACTAATGTTACGAAACCAATGCTCGGTTTCTCTAGGTAGTCAGCTGTTCGTCTGGCTTGGGAAAAATAGAAGGGGGGGGGAAATAAAAATAGGGTTAGGGTATATTGAGATTGAGGGCGCTGTGGCTGAGCGGTGAAGCGCTTGCCTTCCGTACTAGAGGTCCCAGGTTCGAATCCTGATGAAGATTGGGATTTTTATTTCGGGATTTTCGGGCGCCCTTGAGTCCACTCAGCTCTAATGGGTACCTGACATTAGTTGGGGAAAAGTAAAGGCGGTTGGTCGTTGTGCTGGCCACATGACACCCTCGTTAACCGTAGGCCACAGAATCAGATGACCTTTACATCATCTGCCCTATAGACCACAAGGTCTGAAAGGGGAACTTTACCTTTTTTACTATATTGAGATTATGGTCAGATTTTGATAAAATTGCCCCCACCCTCAGCTTAAAATTTCTGGGTCCGCTCTTTCTTTGGTGTTAACAGGAGACTTGAAGATGACACAAAGAATTTAAAAACACCACCTCTTATCTTACTGTTTAAGGATATTCCTCAATTTATAAGAATCACCCAAAATATATGTATATGTATATATGTATATAGAATCATGACCTCTGAAATCTGACATTGGTAACTGAGAAATTATATTTTGTTTTGTTATACACATTATAAAATGCAAATGTAAATTGAGATATCAAATATCACAGCAAATTCGAAATAGTATTGTTTCAAGTACTTATTTTTAAAAAAATAGGTACATCTAAAAAATTCAAACAAAACAATGTCTCTCTCATTTAATGTCTAATATCCAAGTACTTCAACACACTCTCATCACACAAAGTGGAAGTTCACAAAATGTATAAAATCTACAACTCTAAAATCTGCATAAGGGATGGTGATAATTGGTAACTAGAGACATAGAATTATTTATGTTACCAGACAGATAGTTGCAGAACTGCCGCCACATCGTTAGCTAATTCATCAGGGGACGGGGTTAAGGGGAGACAACAATAGACTTTGTGCTCTTTTAATAAATCTCGATCGTGGCAGTACCAGGGAATGACAACAAACTCAAAAGATAACTAAAATAACAATAATATAAATAGGATATATATTTGAAATACAAAATCTTACATTTCTGTTACATAAAGTATTGGTTAAATGAAAATGAGGAAGGCAAAGCTGTATAATATAATAAAGTAGGAAACAGAGTTATTGACTGTAGACGTCAGTGGTGTCCCTTTACTAGTTCCACGCACACTTGTATCAGTTGAAGAGGTTGGATTAGATTGATAGTTCAGTAAGGCGTAAACTTCCTTCTCGCATGAACTCAGCCTGGCCATTATTTCCCGTCCAAAGTTACTGGAAATCAAGATCCTCTCCTGCAAAAAAAAAGTTTAAAGTTAGGCTATCAACTACTGAGTACCGGGACCTAATCACTTAGTACCGGCACCTATATATATATGTATATATATATATATATATATATATATATATATATATATATATAT